>APFE030252116.1:187764-223382 GCA_000404065.3 Pinus taeda
AATTTTAATTTTTTTAATATATTAAAATGCATTTAAAAATTCGACGGATGAGATTAATAGAAATCTTGATCCTCATCGACGGTCGAAATTAGTTTGACATGGATCACTCGAACTAGCCGTTGGGATTTTCTCCTTTAAATAGGGTGCTAGGGGTCATTTGAGATCAGATTTGATCCGAGAGTCTGGTGCTAAAGAAGCTCTTTTGTAGTCATTTTTTGTGCAATAAAGAAAGACTTTGGGGTTTAAAATCTTGCTGGTGTTACTCTTCTGGAAATGCTGTAAGATTGTTTTATTTTTCTGCATAATCTTATTTTCAGTCATTGATAATAGCTTGATGAAGATAGATTCAGGCACAGGTATCTTGTCTAATCTTTGGGGTTTGAACGATAGTTTAGATTCTGAAATATAATGGCAGGTATCTCCATTTGATCTGGATTTCATTATTGTTTTCTCCCTCTATGTTAATGGTTGATTTTAAGCTGTGCAGGAAATCTTAAGTTTTGAGTTTACTGGGCGTTAGGGGAAGTTCTCGGTTGAACCAGCCAACTCCCGGATTGTGTTTTTTGAAAGAGCCCAGCTAGTTTTTAATCCCAGGCTTATCATCTGAATTTTTTTTAATGAATGCATGAAGGGTTTTCTGAAGTATCTCACATTAAAATTTAAATTCTGAAAATATTTATGTGGCATAACGAGAAATCTGGCTATTTTAGAGTCCGCAGTTTCTGAATATTGTAATTATTTAGTTAGGATTTTCAGTTTCGTTTCTTGCACATATTATATTTGGGTGTTCTGTTTTTCCATTACAGGTTGCAGGTTACAGGTCTGAAGAGAAATTTTTGTTTGAAACCACATCTAGGCCCTGGAGGGTAAGATCTGGCCTCAAGATCAGTTCTTGCAGGTTTCTTGCTGAAGAAATTCGAGATTCTCCAAGCTATTTGTTTGTTGGGGTTTCATTTAAAATTGCTTTCCAAAAATATCAACCTGCAATCTTGAATTCCAAGGGTTTTAAAATCATTCATTTTCAGATCTAAATTTTTTTTTATGAGGGTTTCAAGAAATCTGAAGGAGAGCGAGTTAAAAATTTTGTCAAGATTTCTGGAAAATATTTAGAGCTCCTCTCACTTTGCTGCAAATCAAATCCTTGTCTCCTCACAGCGCCATTTCCGCATTTCTCTTCAACCTTACTTCCTGCGGATTCCTTCCACGCTGCTCCAGCACCTGCAAACAAAACAAAAACAAAAAAAACAAAAAAATTTAAAAATTAAAAAATATTTCGAAAAAGCTTAATAAAAAAAAATTGAAAATTCATTTTTTATGGTCCATTTTTCTATAGCTAAACGCACTTAATGTTTATTTTGAAGTTAGCTATATGAAAGTGGTAACTGGTCAGCGTTTAAATTTTATGACCATTTAAAGCATTTAATTTTTCTTGAAGTTTAATTGCTGGATCATCGTTAAAGCATTGTGAATTTACTGGATATCTTGCATTGCTTGGGTTATTTGATGATAAATGCTTGTTTTACATGGTTCATATTTCTACAACATTTAATCATTTAATCATTAACTCCATAAGGTACTGATCCATTAACTTAATAAAATCAATTAAGTGCTTGTTTCCTCTCGTGTCTCCCAACCCAACTGGTCCCCAGTTGGTAATCCATTATCCCATAGGGTCTACCCCCCTTAGCTGCGGGAGATAGGCTTAAACGGAAATATCGGGGATCAGGGTGACAGCCCCTGGTCTGAGCGTTGTCGTGACAATCTGTGCGACAACAGGACTCAGGAGTCAGGACTTACTATTCAGGATATGATTCATTGTTGTGTGTGATGTAGCACTAGAAATGATATTACACATCTTATATATTAGTTCTTTTATCATATTTATGTGTCAATTTATTTATTTTATGTTATAGATGCTTTAGATATTAAAAAAATTGAAAAAAAAAATGAATATTTTCGTATTTTACAATTTTTTCACGATTTTTAGCAAATTTTTCCCAATTTTTACGATTTTTTCTCCTCGTTGATTTAATCTCGATCGTGATTTTTACAACATTGGTATGATATCCCCAGATCCTGAAGTACTAGCTTCCATAGGGATGCTCCCTCTGAAACTAGATTCCCTCTAAGTCTCAATCTCCCTTTGGGAAATCTCAATGCTCCCTCCTAGCAACTCGCACTGTCCTCCTGTACTGGAAACTAGACTGCGTAGCTCTACACTAGGAATCTTCTGGCCAGAACTGCACCTGCATCCTACAACTGGGAAATTCGCACTGCCTGTGTCACTGCATTTAGCTCTGCAACTATCTCCCAGTTACTGACTGCAACTAGATTGTGTATGCTGACACTGAACCTGCTATTGTTATACTGTGGGCTCCTGTAGCAAAGGTGATGGTCCCGATGCAACAATCTAGAACTAATCTGGTTGATCTCCTTGTTGCAACTACGTTGGACCCTGCCCATTTGGCACACTAGAGTATCATACTCCTCCACATGGATCTGGTGCCCCACTATCTCCTTTCAAGTCTAGTCCCTGACTTAAACCCTTCCTTTCTTTGCAACTCGCACTAGACAACTCGCACTTCCTCCAACATCTGCCTTCAGCGACTGGAAGTTAATTTGTTGCCCAAATCTGCATTCTGGCCAACTTGCACAACCTCCTCTGGAAATCTCATATGGCCATCCCTGCAAACCTGCAAACTCTGGAAACTCAAAACTAGAGAAATAAACCTCAAAAATCTCCCTCTTTCTCATTGCTCGGTTGCTGGATCTGCTACTCGCACTCCCTTCTAGAGTGAGAAGATCTGCTCAAAACTACTTCCAATCTGCAAATAGAAAAATCAGATCTCTAAATCTCGAGATCCCCTAAGAGAAATTTTCCCTCGTGTGTGCTATTCTCTTCCACCCAACGCGGATTCTGCGCTAGCAAACTGCTACAAAAACTATTGTGTCTAGCTAGAGATCTGCTCTGTGAAAATACTCGGTTGCTCCCTCTGCCTCTGTAATCCCTCGACCTGGAGAAATCGAATTTTTTTGTCCCTCTCAGAATAATTGAATCTCCTCGAAAAATTCGGCCTCTTGGTAAAGTGACTGCGCTGCTCTCTAGGGTTTCGATCCGCTGCCCACACTGAACAGCAAAAACTCTTTGTCTTCACTACTGAGCTCTCCAGCCGATCAACTACGCTCCAGTACCATGTGAAAATTCGGAAACCCAAACGTTATTGCAGCAACTGGAAATTATTATCCTTATTGTTAATTAAATTTAACAATTTCTTTACTATTTCCTACAGCAAATATTGAATAACTCACACTGCAACCTACAGAAATAAAACTATGGAAGAATAAACGCTGGAAGAAATGCTAACGCACATAAAATAACACAGTTATTTTTGAACAAATGTCCTCGAAAAAACCCAACTTGGGAAAACCGATGTAGCAGTGAGGGTTTATTTTATTATGCAACAGTGAAATTTTAGTACATCTATGGGTGCCCAACTGGCAATTCAAACAACAAGAAAATCTGGTAGAGATATTCCATAAGCAACCCCAGCCTTGTGCTACCTGCACTTGTGTTGCCTACACTCGCGCGTTCTTGCACTTGGAATAACTCAGCCTCTTGTTGTTGCCTCTCCGGATCTGGAATTCTTCCTCTAGATCACTGGCCCTACTCCTCACTGACACTGCGTCCCTCTGTGGCTCGAATTCTACTACTGCTAGCTCAATCTGCACAAGGAATTGTTGCTCAAATGTACTCTCCAAGTGCCCATTGACTTCTTCTTATAATCCTCAGTTGGGACTCCAACGACCAAGATTAAATCTTAATCGATGGTTAAGATTAACTAGAAGTCGATCTGTGTGAGTTTATAGAACATTCACATCTTGACTTAATTAATTCTAATTAATTAACCATATTCCCTAAGTTTAGACTTAGGAAATATTAAAAAACTAGTTAATAATCTAATTAAGTCATTTCTAAGCGGAATTTCCAGAAACGATTTCTGGGTTTTGGAGATCTCATGTATTCTAGCCTCTCCACACAACTTCGAGGCTAGAACACATCCAATGCTACAAAAACTAACACTTGTCAGGCCATCCATTAATGAGGTGTCCAAGGTCGTGTCTGAGTTTTCAGGTGAAAGAAGCGTACAGCAAGATGATGAGGTGCCAAGAGGCATATCCACCATTGATGAGGAGTCGATAGGTACAGAGGCATCCAGATTTATGCAGAGTTGTTGGACAACAGCCACCTACAACTGACCCGTGAGGATGTTTTGCATGATCGATTGTCGATGGGAGAGAAGTTGGAGGCCCATGTTGAGGCCGTGATGGAGGAGGACAAGCATTCATCTTTTGGGCCAGCCACTGATTTAAAGCAGACAGACGCATAGACCGTCAGCAAAGCTATAGTACCTCCAAACAGTAGCTCTCTTTAGACCTATATAGATGGGGCTTGCAACATTGTTAGGCTACCACTGCACAGTGGAGAGAGAGATGTAGAATTAGCTCGACAGATTTTATGTGTCGACTAGATCAGTGAGATGAGGCGACATGAGTTGCACCAGGGGCAACATTCACAAGATGGGGGTTAGTTTCGTGTACAAGAGTTTGGGCTTTCGATCCTGCCGTTGGAGTTGGATGGCAAGAGATTCTGAGTTGGTACTCGATGGAGTGGGCTAGGCATATGGAATTTGTCATAGACCGGAGTGAGGGTTAGCAAGCGCTTCAGGCATCAAAGATACTGGAGGCCCAGGTTGGTATTGGGATCCGGGTGGGATTACCTACCATTTACCAAATACACGGATTGACTACAACATTAGTGGCATAGTTGACCCAGCGGTCAAATGCACACATTCGCTAGGGGAGTTTCAGTCAGCACCAGTGGCCAATCAATTTGTGATAGGACTCCATGGGTCATATTGGTATACTGGTTGTGCATGGGGTCGCGGGATGATCCGCACACTCTGGCAGGGGATTGACGGAGGTGGCATTGACATCCCACCAGACAATGCCTTGTATGGGGCTAGGCATTATCCATAGTTATGAGGTGCACAAGGGACACAGAGTAGCAGATCAGTGGTCGTATCGCTACTAGTACATAGGGAGATTCACCTCTCAGGTCCCTCAGGAAGCATTTGGAGGGAAAATTCATGCATCAGAGGGTATGGTGATGCAACAATGGAGGTGGTGATGCCAGTAGGGTGTAGGCCGACGTGTATTGTCTCGGCTTTAGGCCATAGCATCTAGTGGTGTGTAGGATCTTATAGCATTGAGTAGTGGTGTGTAGATGGGAGTGGAGATACATGGTGGTGTGTCATAGTGTGATGGATTGCATTTTGGAGTAGGAGTGGTTCACATCGCATTGAGTACCTGCGGGGAGTGTCAGGTACAGTGACACAGACAGGATACAAGACGATACAAGATGGTACAATAGTAGCAAGGGGTATCAAGTGGTGTACAAGGATCTGTTGTAGTGTATAGTGGCATGTCGATAGGTATAGGGATACTTGGTGGTATGCAAGGGCATATGGTGTTGCACAACAAGGTCATGGAGTGTTGCCTCGAAGGAGACTTATGGACAGGGACACCAGGGATACCTTTGGGTGTAGTTCACCCAAGATTGACAAGGATGCAAATAAGTGACACTTGATGGTATTTGTGGGGACTCACACGTCTATCCCTCTTCTACATCACTTGCAGACACAGATGATTTGGTTGTTTTCCTTTGACACTCTGGGCACGAGCAGTAGGGGGTGGGGAGCTCAATTGAGATATTTGGATGGGAATGAGGAGCTCACTTGAGATATTTGGATGGGAATCAACGCACCATGGCAGAGACTTCTCAGCAGTGGCATTGGTTCAAGGCACAAGATAGCAATTATAGGTTTTGAGAGTGTGGTTTGTTGCAGAGATAGCGTATGTTCCACCCTTCAATTCACACTTAAGAGGATGCATGATACATTTTGGGCGAGGCACTCCAAGGTGTCACAAGGACATATCCAGCAGGCGGTTGGCCTTTCTTGAGGACGGATGTTTAGCCTCCAGGCAATATTGGGGTGTGTTTTAGGAGACAGGACAACAGTAGTTTTGCAAGCACAGGATTGATTCATGTTGTGTGGAGTGTATATATCGATTACATGCAAGGAGCAAAGATATGGGGCAGGTGGATTTCAATAGTCATCAGGACTATGTTGTAGCAAATTTGGTTATGGGATCCATGGATTCAGTTCGTTGATAGGCCACTCCATTTCGTGAGGAGCAGGACCATAGCAAAGTGTGATCTAGCTCAATTTGGAGTTGACACATGAGGGATCACTGAGGCCTACATTGTTTGGCGAGGCAAGTTTTTCCAGTTGCAGCTCGAGATCAGGATTAGCAATGGATGGGTAGATATTGACATCATAGAGATACCTAGGTAGGACGAGCTTAGCCTTCGTCGATATTTCGCCACCAGGTTTCAGGGGAGGAGGATACAGTGTGCACATGATGGGCGGCCTGTTAGAGTCAAAGTGGCGCAACAACAGCAGGTGGCATCCTTATGAGACTAGCATGGGACCCAGGCATCGCAGTACTAGACAGCTCAACAACCTTTAGGGATAACCTGGCTACTACAGGGGGAGATCATTCAAATCTTCCATTGGGATTTTGTGACTCCCTGATAGCATGGGGGACTTCATCAGCGTGGTAGGTTGATCAATGGGAGGATATCAAGGGAAGAGTGGAGACCACAAGGAGAGAAAATTCGACCAAAGAGGCAATTTGCACTAGTGAAAAGAGAGCAAGGGGTGCGAATTAGTGGAAGGTGTAGGCCACCAAGGGAGAGAGAACCAGTAATTATAAATAGAGCCTGGAGGCCTCCATTTGGTATCTTTTGGTCATTTGATAATTCAACAAATATTTCTCTTAAGTCACTTAGCCAAGACAACCCGTGTTGTTCAGCACAAGGAATTCCCGAGCGGGAATTCCACCCTCATTTCAAAGAACTTTGAGTGTCTCCCTAGTGAGGCAATTTGGAGAGTCCAATTCAAGATTTCCACAGAGCTTTATTGTAGGTATTCGCTCAGTTTTGCACACTCCTTGAGTGCAGAGGCAGTTCGAGTTGCCCATTGGAGGATCAGCTATTGTGGGTTGGATTTCCAATGATTTTGGAGGTGGTTTTCCCTATTGATATCAATGATTTTGTAGTGGATTTGCAAAGTTGAGATCAACATTATTTTGTGGGCCAAATTTGTTAATTCTAATAGTGCGCAGAGTTTCTTGGACACAGACTGCGTAGGCATTCAGAAAGAGTTGATTCATGGAGCAAGGGGTTGGTAAAAGGTTGGGTTTCTGAAGTTAAATTTGTAGGAGAGCATGAAGAAATTTCCAATGGTGGATTTGGGCTTTGTTGACCACTCCATGTCAATGACCCCATAGCAATACACCCCCTTTTTTGCAAAAGGGATATCGCTTTATCGATTTGTCCGTGTCGTCCAGTTATCATCGTCAGCCTAATCATCATGTTATAATGTAAACCCATTTTGCATGTATATGATATAAATAATCTCAGCAAAATTGTGTCATGTATGTAACAACCTAAGTAAACCTACCTTTCTAGTGACGATCTCCATTCTGGGAGGTTTTTTGTCTCACCGATCCATTTTCGGATGGTCGGCAAAGTTTTCCCCTCTAGTCTTACACCAACGCTGGAATGGATTTTGTCGCTAAGATCTTAAGCAAGTCCTAGTGTTCTAGATCAAGTCTATGTAAAAGTAATTTGGGAATAACCCTATCTATTTGGTTAGATTATTTTATTACAGATTACTTGGTCTATTGGATTATATTTGTGTCGCATAAGTGTGTAATCTGTGAGGGTTTATTACAAATGGGTTTTCCCCCTTGTGATGTAAAAATATGAAAATCATGATGTAAAGCGTCTTGAGAGTTGGAAAAATAATTTATCACCCTATAGGTTAATTAATTAAATTTTCTAACCAAAAATTAATTAAAATCCTAAACCAGAAATTTAATTAATTCTAGGTCCTAAGTAACTTTAAATTCTCCAAAGGCAAAATTCGTCGGTCCTAGAAAATTAAATTTTAAAAGGCCTCGACTAAGTTATTTTGATAAGTTTTAAACCTTTGATCTCTAGGGGTTAAGTCAAAGTAAAAAATTTGGAGAAATTTACTCAAATTTAATTTTTGAGTTAATTAAAATGCTTTATATGAAAATTTCGAATTTTCTCAAAAATTAAATATTTCGACGGATGAAATTAAAAGAAAATTTGATCTACATCAACGGTCGACATTATTTTGATGAGGATCACTCGAACTAGCCATTGAAAGATTTATCTTTAAATAGGAAGTCATTTGTCTGTCGATCTATCCAATCTTTGAATCGAGTGCTTAGCAAGAAGCTCTTGTGTAATATTTTTCTAGATAATAAAGAAAGACTTTGGGGTTAATTTTTGTTGGTGTTACTCTTCATGGGAAAACTGTAAAATGTGTTGTTTTCATGCATAATTTTTTTTAAGTCATTGATGATAGCTTCTGAAGAGTGATTTGAGTACAAGTATTTTGTTGGCTAGGATCTGAATAATAATTTAAATTTTGAACGCAATAACAAGTATCTCTATCTGTTTGAATTTTATTATTATTTTTCGCTCTATATTTTATGGTTGGATTGAATTTTGCAAGGAAATCTTGATTTTAAATCCTCAGGCATTAAAAGAAGCTTTCAATTGCACCAGCCAACTCCCGATCCGTGTTTTCTGAAGAGCCCAGTGAAATTAATCTTGGGCATATCACATGATTTTTTGTTTTATTGATGCATGAGTGTTTCGAGTTAGCGCCTCCTTTAAAATTTAAAGTCTTTTAATTTCTGTGCAACGTAATGATAGATCTGGTTACTTAGAGCCTTCAGTTTGTAATTATTGTAATTATTTAACTGGGATTTTGGGGTTTTTAATTTCATCATTATATATATATATATATATATATATATATATATATATATATATATCATTTCTGAGTGTTTTCTTTTTTTGAGTGTTTTCTTTTTCTTTTTTGCAACTAACATATCTGAAGGAAAAATTGTGTTTGAAACTAGATCTAGGCCTGGAGGATAAGATTTGGCCTCATCACTTTGCAGGGATATTATTCAACTTTTTTGCAGTCCAAAGGTTTTAAAATTTTAAATTTAGAAATTTTACAAGTGTTTCAAGGATAAATCTGAAGCGAAAGGATTCAACATTTTAATCAAAATTTTGTGGAAATTTTTTTTACTTTTCTAGACTACCATTTCCATGTTCCGTGGGGTTTTCAATCTATTGCCTAGGGTTTTTGATCTGCTGCAAAGTTCGATTTTTTTTAATTGCTTTATTGTTGGGTATGCACTAGGGTTAGTTCTTCTTTTTAATAAAATTCCATTTCATTTTTTTTAACTTTGGTTAGATTCATTTTAATTTAAAATTCGATTTTTTGTTTTGGTTGTTTTTTCAATTTTACTTTATTTTTTGTTTTCCTTTTTTTATTTTTATATTTACTTATCATGTGTTTTTGATTTTTTTTATTTCATTTAAAAATATTTTAAAAAAACATTAAAATCTAACCAAAAAAAAAAAAAAAAAATTAGTGACTTTGAAATTGAATGAAATAAATCAAAAGGGAAATCTAAGCTTTGACATTTAAAAAAAAAAAAAAAATATGTGGCCTACGACCAATTAAAATTTTAAATTTAATTAAGGTTTTTTTATTTTTATCTTTGGTCACATTAAAAAATTTAAATGCCACATTAAATTTTCTTCATAAGCTTAAGCACATTAAAAATTATCTAAGGAACAATTAAATTGTTAATCTAAAGTTCCTTCTTAATGTCATTTTTGTGTTAAAGGTAAAATTTAAAAGGAATATTTTGTGGTATCGATATTTTAATTTCTCTATAATCAAACATGCTTACTATTTTGTAAATTATCTCTAAAGAATGATTATAGGATAACCATATTTTTTTCTATTTTTAAATCATCTTTAAATATTGATTATAGAAGAACGACATTTTTTTCTAGATCTGGGTCATTAAAGAAAAATCATTTAAATTCTAGGATTGTGAATAGCCTAACATTTGAATTTCATGGTTCTTCATGGTATTTAGATCTTACGGAATTTAACTGCTATACTATTTTGCATGTTAAGATCGTTGTTTCTTCTGAATAGCTTGATTGTGTTCTTCAAGTAGGTTCGTGGTTAATTGAACATCTAAGGCATTGGTCTAAAAATCATTTCTATTTTGTGGTTGTGTCTTATTCATCTCAGTTAATCAGAACTTCTCTCATTTTCATTAATTTATTCAGCCTTAAGTCTCCTAGAGCCTATGTTCCACAGGTTTCCTTCATTCATTTACCCCTAGGGACTATCCCCCCTTGACTTGTCTAGGAGAGAGTCTAAACAGAGTGAGTAAGGATTAGAGTGACAGCCCTTTCTCTGAGCGTTGTCGCACTGCATGAACACTTTGTGCGACAACATTTTAGGCGTCATTACCAGGGACCAATTTATTGGACCTTGGATTTACGACATTCGTCTTAATCATCTTTATCTTCTAAATATTTCATCATTTACTATCCCATCAACGCCACAAGTTTTGGCGCCATTCTATTTCTTCATCTTTTCATCACCTTATCTTTTTCCTCTCACTAATTATTTCATCTTCTCTCTCTGCACCTTTAGCACCTGGACATTTCGGTTAGTTTCTTGTTTGGGTGGCAACTCCACTTATTCATCCATTATTTCTCAGATAGAAAGCCCCCCGTGATATCCAGTTGCGTCTCCCCGACTAACCTTTCGGTTTTTTGCCTTCTGGATCTTGGAGCTAGATTCATGTTCAAGTGGCGACTCCACTTCTTTCATTTTCTTCAAAAATTTCTACTAGAAGCTCACTTATTGTGGATCTATTGATTTTCTTGAGCAGGGATCTCTCTCTCTAACATCCATTTGGTCCCTCCTTTTTCCTTTGAGCAAGACATCATGGACTTGTTTGCCCCTTGTAACTTTGCTAACATTCAAGGTTATCCAAATGACCTTCCTAACAATAGCCTTGACAAGTTGCCTTCTTTCCAAGGAAATAATGTGGTTAGTGCTATGGGTCATCTAAAAGCTTTTAGCTCTTGGTTGGGTAAATATGCTAGAGGTGTTGACTATAATCATGAAGATGTAAAAATGAGCCTCTTTGTTCTTTCCTTAGAGGAAGATGTTCTGAATTGGTTTACATAAAAGCGTGATAATTTGTTTAATTCATTGCAATCGATTATTAATGCCTTTAAAGACAAGTATGGAAACAGAAGAGAAGAAAGACATCTAGTTAAAGCTTCAGCATCATAGAAAAGAAAGAAAATGAAACCGTAGAGAAATTTAACAAGAGGTTTAATGCTATTATTAAAAAATTACCTCAAGATTATCGACCTCCTGCCAGGTCTCTTTTGGATTTTTATGTTGATGCCTTTGATGCTGATACTTCTTATGAGTTGAGGCGAGCTAAAACTAATGATTATAAGGTTGCCCAGGTTTTAGCTAAAGAAATTGAAAAGGATAAGAAAGCATATGGGAAGATTGAAATTTCAGGTTTTGACGAGTGTCCAAGTAAATCGAAAGAATCCAATGAATCTGATGATGACCCTATGCAGATATTGATGCAGAAACTTGAAAGCATGGAACTTAATCAAAGTAAGTTAATATCTAATCATGTTAAGGAAATGAGTGTCATGCAGGCTAGGTTGGTCCAAATGGAAATATCTCAATCACAGAGTTTCCAACCTAGAAATAATAATAATTGAAATAATAATGTCTGGCAAACAAAAGACCCATTTAATGAGTAGAGACCAACAAATCCACTTGAGTTTGCCAATCTTGTGGATGAAGCTCCTTGCCATGTTGTCAAAAGAATCATATATAGTAGAATGGTAGGGGCGAGCAATCAAATTAATGTTGTTGGTAAGGAATATCATTTGTCTATAGAAGATCTTGAACATCCTCAGACGATTAAGGACATGCAACTCAATTATACACAAATGGTTCAGAACATGCAAGTTAACCATATCAATCTTCAAAATAGGATAGAGGCCATGGAAGCAGATCATGACAAAGAAAGGACTTCCATGCAAAACTATTTACTTGTCATGAGAGAAAAACATGCTAAGGAAATGGAATCAAATTAATGTTGTTGGTAAGGAATATCATTTGTCTATAGAATATCATGAACATCCTCACACAATTAAGGACATACAACTCAATTATACACAAATTGTTCAGAACATGGAAGTTAACCAGATCAATCTTCAAAATAGGATAGAGGCCATGGAAGCAGGTCATGACAAAGAAAGGACTTTCATGCAAAACTATTTACTTGTCATGAGAGGAAAACATGTTAAGGAAATGGAAACTATGAAAGTTAATCATGACAGAGAAATGAGCTATATGCAAAATTGTTTGATGACCATAAAAGCAGATAATGACAAAGTAATAAAAGATATGGAGGCTGGTCAGATATGTCTTCAGAATAAGTTATCGACCATGGAAGAAAACCATGCCAAGGAAGTCAGTACTATAAAGGTTGAACAGTCTAACCAGATGGATGCCATAAAATTTGAAAAAGTCACTCTTCAAAATAAGATACAGGTACAGGAATTTCAACATGGGTCAGAGTATGAATGAAACAAGGAAACTCAACAGATCATAAGCCTCCCTGTCTGTTGTAGCAAGCTCCATCTTATTATGAGGAGGTCATTTGTTCCATTGTAAAGTGGCTAACTGAAGGTGACCCGGATAAAATGGAAATTGATAAGAATCAAGTTGATGCATGCATGGTTGATCCACCAATCATAACAAATCAGGTTCATGAAAATAAAGAAAAGCAGGTCACAGAAGTCTTAAACATTCCAAATTTTTCATATGGGCGTTTTTCGGATCAAGAAGAAAATTGTGCGCCGACCACATCATCATCAACATCAAATCCTAACGAAAGCAAATGTACAAAGCAAAAGAGAAAAGGAAGAGGTTTGATACATCTGATTGCCGAAAACAAATCAATTTTTGAATAATACGGTCCTACGATATGCAGGATCGGGGATGGCACATCTTAAAAACAACCCACAGATTTGCCAAAAAGCAAGCAAATGATCAGCATGCACTACATTGAATGCATTTGATGCCATGGAACATCCTTTGTATTGTATTCCTAACCCTACACCCTTTTATTTCAATATTTTATTCTATAGGTAGATTTATGTTCATGTTAGTAGAATAGTTAATAAATGAAGAGCTTATATCTTTCCTGTGCTTAATGTTATATGATGATTTTTTTATGGACACTACTTATGTTATCATGTGTGTTGCGTGGATGCAGATTCTGGATTCTCACATTTCTTTGGTGCAGCAACGTGTCCCCAAGTAGAGCAGATGTTGACCACTCCGTGTCAACGACCCCATAGTAGTAAACCCTCTTTTTTGCAAAAAAGGGATATCGCCTTATCGATGTGTTTGTGTCGTCTAATTATCATCATCAGCTTGATCATCATATTATAATGTAAACCCATTCTGCATGTATATGATTAAATAATCTTAGCAGCATCGTGTCATGTATGTAACAACCTAGATAAACCTACTTTTCTAGCGATGACCTCCATTCTAGGAGGTATTTCGTCTCGCTGATCCATTCTCAGATGGTCGATAGATTTTTACCCTCCAGTCTTACCCCAAAACTGGAATGGATTTTGTCGCTAAGATCTTAGGCGAGTTCTAGTATCCTAGATAGAGTCTATGTAAAAATAATTTGGGAATAATCCTAATTGTTTGGTTAGATTATTTTATTACAGATTACTTGGTCTGCTGGATTATATTTGTGTCGCAGAAGTGCGTAATCTTTTAGGTCTATTATAAATGGGTTTTCCCCCTTATGATGTAAAAATATGAAAATCGTGATGTAAAGTGTCTTGAAGGTTGGAAAAATAATTTATCTTCTCATAGGTTAATTAATTAAATTTCCTTGTCAAAAACTAATTAAAATCCTAAGCCAAAAATTTAATTAATTATAGGTCCTAAGTAAATTTAAATTCTCCAAAAGCAAAATTAGTTGGTCCTAAAAAAATTAAATTTTAAAAAGTCACAGGACTAAGATAAATTAATTATTTTGATCAATTTTAAACTTTTGATCGCTGCGGGTTAAGTCAAAGTCAATATTTTGGGGAAATTAACTCAAAAATTAAATTTTTGAGTTAATTAAAATGCATTTAAATGAAAATTTTGAATTTCCTCAAAAATTAAATATTTCGATGGATAAGATTAAAAGGAATTTTGATCTTCATCAATAGTCGAAATTACTTTGACAAGGATCACTCGAACTAATCGTTGGAATATTTATCTTTAAATAGGAAGTCATTTGTTAGTCGATCTATCCGATCTTTGAGTTGTGTGCTTAGCAAAAAGCTCGTGTAATCTTTTCTGGATAATAAAAAAAGACTTTGGAGTTAATTTCTGTTGGTTTTACTCTTCATGGGAACACTATAAAATGTGTTCTTTTCATGCATAATTTTTTCTAAAGCCATTGATGATAGCTTTTGAAGAGTGATTTGAGTACAGGTGTCTCACTCAGTCACTAGATTTGAATAATAATTTAAATTTTGAACGTAATAATAAGTATCTCTATTTGTTTGAATTTAATTATTATTTTCTCACTCTATTTTTTATGGCTGGATTGAGTTTTGCAGAGAAATCTTGATTTTAGATTTTCAGGTGTTAGGGGAAGTTTTCAGTTGGACCAGCCAACTCCCGATCCGTGTGTTCTGAATAGCCTAGCGAAATTAATCCCAGGCTTATAATAAGATTTTTTGCTTTATTGATGCATGAAGGTTTCAAGTTAACACCTCCTTTAAAATTTAAAAAATCTTTTAATTTTTGTGCCGCGTAAAGCCTTCAATTTGTAATTATTGTAATTATTTCACTAGGTTTTTGGGGTTTTTAATTTCATCATTATATATATCGTTTCTGGGTGTTTTGTTTTTCTTTTTTGCAGCTGCAGATCGAAAGGAATATTTTTGTTTGAAGCTAGATCTAGGCCCTGGAAGGTCAGATCTGGCATCAATATCACTTTGTAGGATATTATTCAATTTTTTTTGCAGTCCAAGGGTTTTAAAATTTTAAATCTGTTTTAAATTTGGAAATTTTACAAGTTCCAAGAATAAATCTGAAACAAAAAGATTCAACATTTTAATCAAAAATTTCTAGAAATTTTGATCACTTTTATAGGCTACCATTTCTCTGTTGCCTGGGATTTTCAATCTGCTACCTCGGGTTATCGTTGGGTATGCATTAGGGTAAGCTCTTCTTCTCAATAAAATTCCATTTCATTTTTTTTAACTTTGGTTAGATTCATTTTAATTTAAAATTCAATTTTTGTTTTGGTTGTTTTTTTTTTCAATTTTTTTTTTTTATTTTTATTTTATTTTATTTTTTTGTTTTACCTTTTTTCATTTTTATTTTGTGTTTTTATTTTTATTTCATTTAAAAAATATTTAAAAATAAATAAATAAATTTGGTGACTTTGAAATTAAATGAAATAAATCAAAAGGGGAATCTAAGATTTCACATTTCAAAAATTAAATTTTTATGTAGCCTACAGCGCATTAAAAATTTTAATTTGATTAAGGTCTTTTGATTTTTATCTTTGGTCACATTAAAAAATTTAATTGCGACATTAACTTTGCTTCATGAGCTTAAGCACATTAAAAATTGCCTAAGAAATAATTAAATTGCTAATCTGAAATTCCTTCTTAGTGTCATTTTTGTGTTAAAAGTAAAATTTAAAAAGAAAATTGTGTGGTATCGATATTTTAATTTCTCTATAGTCAAACACGCTTACTATTTTTTAAATCGTCTCTAAAGATTGATTATAGGAGAACGACAATTTTTTTTCTAGATTTGGGTCATTAAAGAAAAATCATTTAAATTATAGGATTGTGAATTGCCTAAAATTTGAATTTCATGGTTTTTCATGGTATTTAGATCTTTCGGAATTTAACTGCTATATTATTTTGCATGTTAAGATCGTTGTTTATTCTAAATAGTTGGATTGTGTTATTTCAAATAGGTTCATGCTTAATTGAACATCTAAGGCACTCGTCTAAAAATTATTTTTATCTTGTGGTTGTGTCTTATTCATCTTAATTAATTAGAACTTGTCTCATTTTCATTAAGCTATTCAGCCTCAAGTTTCCTAGAGCTTGTGTTCCACAGGTTTCCTTCATTCATTTACCCCTAGGGACTACCCCCCTTGACTTTTCTAGGAGAGAGTCTAAACGGAGTAAGGATTAGAGTGACAACCCTTACTCTGAGTGTTGTCGCGATATCTGGACATTGTGTGCGACAACAGGCCTAATTCAGCAGTATCAAAACTGTGGCATGTTTTCTGGCCAAATTGGGCAATTTGCACTTGTTGGGGGTCACCAGGGGTCGTGGATTCAACCCAAGCCCATTCTGGGTTTTTGTGGGTTTATTGAGAGGAGTCCCCATCTAATTTTACAAAATTTTCTGAGCATGTATGAGGGTCGAAATATCAGCTCCATTCCAGTAGCAGCAGTAGTCTAAGAAACCAGATTTGTCTCCCCCCCCTCTCATGTCCTGAACCAGACATGATTTTCTAAGACATGTGTCTGATTTATGTGTCCAACATGCCCTGGCACGTGGGATTCGATGGGCACGCAAGTCAGATTCCAAGGGCAATCAAGTCCTGATTTCGGAACACGTGTCCCTCTAAAAAGTGTGTGGCAAGACCTTTAAAGCCCGATTTGGGCCGAATTCTCACGCATTTTTGAGTCTCTCTTGTTGTGGGTGTGTGGAAGCGACTAGCAAAGGGTTTCGAAGCATTTTGTAGATGATTCAAGCAACAGATAAGTGCATTTTGCTTCTATTTTTTTTGCATTTTTGTTATAGCAGTTTGCATGTCCATTTTTTTTACAAATTTGTGTGTTTTTCTATATTTTTTACGGCATTCATGGCTCAATCAAGGGAAATAGGGAAGGGGCAAAGAAAGGGGAAGAATGTTCCCATTGGTGATGCCCCTCCTATTCTAATTTCATCAGGGTCTACAAGTGTTCCCTCTATTGGAAGTGGGGCTACAACAACAGCCTCAAATGTTGAGGGCAGAATGAATTTAGAAAAACAGCAAGCTCAAGAAAGCAAATATCCCTTGTGGAAGTATGTCACAAGAGATCAAGGCCCAGGCAACAAGTTGAAGGGAGGAGGCAATGTTGCTTGGAAATGCAACTATTGCAACAATCATTTCAAGAGCACTTATTACCATGTGAAAGCTCATTTGTTGGCCTTACCAGGTTGTGGAATTGAAGCATGTACACAAGTGCCTTTAGCTAAGAGGAAATAAATGGAATAAAAGACCAATGTTGATGTGGCAAAGGTGGTCACATCATTTAAAAAAATAAAAATGATGATCCCCTCCCATTCTTGAGGAAAAGCAACACCAAATTTCCCCTTGAGAGTTTTGTTGGGGGTGTAGGTCAAGCAGCAAAAGGAAAAGCAGTGGCACTTGGTCCAATGGACAAGATTTTTCAGATCTCACCTTTGCATTCTTTTTCTATATGAACTTCATATCCTTTAATGTTGCACGCTCACCTTTATTTCTTGAGATGTGTCGAGCTCTAACTCAAGGGGCTCCATCAGGGTATGTGCCAACTAAGTTAGAGAAGCTTAGAACCACATTGTAGACTAAGGCAAAGAAAGAGGTGGACAAAATGCTTGAATCTATTAAATCAACATAGCCAACATCTGGGGTTAGTATTGTTTCTGATGGATGCACTGATCTAGCATGCCGCCCACTTATCAACTTCATGGTGTCTTTCTCGAATGGACCAATTTTCTTGAAATCATTGGATGCAATTGGACAATACAAGGATGCACAATATATTGGTGAGTTATTCATTAAAGTTATTGAAGATGTAGGTGTTGATTCTTGTGTGCAAATCATTACAGACAATGCACCTGTTTGCACGGTCACTGGCATGATTGTGGAAGCTAAATATCCACAAGTATTTTGGACACCTTGCATTGTCCATTCCTTGAATTTAGCACTTAAATCTATTGCTTTTGATGTGCCTTGGATTGGAAGTATTATTGAAGATGCACGACATATCCGCAACTTCGTACAAAATCATACAAATGCCCTTACAATCTACAAGGAGGACACCCATCTATCATTGTTGAAGATTGCAGATACACGGTTTGCCTCTTCATTCATTATGTTGAAGAGGCTGAGGGAGGTCAAGACCGCTCTTGGGGTCGTGGTTATTTCAAAGTTTTGGTCTTTTTGGAGAAAGACAGATCAATCACCCTCAAAAAGAGTCAAGGACACAATGTTAGATGATGCTTGGTGGGAGTGGGTAGATCTCACTACTAAAATCATGGACCCTATCATTGCTTTGCTATGATTTACAGATACAGACCAACCCATCCTAGGAGAGGTTTATGATGGACGGGATTCCATGATTGAGTCTGTGATGACCATAATTTTACAGAGTGAGTGCCCTAAGTATGAAACATCATCAGAGGCCTTCTTCACCACCATATAAGATATTCTTATCAGTAGATGGGACAAGAATTTCACACCTTTGCATTGTTTGGCTCACTCATTAAACCCAAAATACTACAACCATCAATGGTTGAATGGTGGACCTTCCTGCAAATTCCCTCACATGGATGGTGAAATTTCACAGGGGAGGAAAGATGCATTGAGGCGGATATTTCAGGATAGAGCATCCCTTGATGAGGTGGAGAATACCTTTGCATAGTTTTCCACTGGCACTGAGCGATTTGCAGGCTATGATGTGATTAGAGACAGGGGCTAAGAAGCCCTATTTTTGGTGGGAAAATCATGGGGCAACAAGCCCTCCTCTACAGTAGTTAGCCATGAGGCTCCTCTCTTAGGTGACTTCACCCTCTTGTTGCGAGAGGAATTGGAGCACATATGGGAATTTGTATAGTGTCAAGAAGAGCTAGCTTGAGCAGTCCAGGGCAAAGACAATGATATATGTGCACACCAACCTTCGTCTTATTTACAGGCAGAGGGATGAGTGGTTGAAGGAAAGACAAAGATGTGGGATGTTTTTCCTGATGATATGGGTTTGGACAGCAGAGATTGCATTGGATACAGAGGAGGAGGATGCGGTAAAGGAGAGCAATGATGACCATGACAATGATGTTGATTTTGTTGATGATGATGATTGATGAGCTACCTACTACCTTGTAGTTGTTTTGTATTTATTTCTATTTGCCATTGCCATTGCTACTACCAATGTAACACATTTTAATTTTGATGACTTAATGAGAAAACTGCAATTTCATGTCTTTCTCCTATTGGATCATTGATGAATCTGTCACAATTGTATTTGTATGTGTAATGTTACATTGTACAACTTACAAATTTTAAATTTACATTGTAGAATCTAGATCTATGTTTGAATTTGTATCATGAATGAGAATTATTTAGTATTAATTTTTAATATATATATACAATGTTCCACCAAGGTTCTGGGGCGAGGGAGTGAGGATACGCAGGAGCGGCCTATGCAAAAGCTCCCCACCAATTTTTAGGAAAACGTGGGGGGACGTCAAGATCTTAAAAACTTATAAATATAAAATATAATTTATAAATTTATAAATTGAGTCCACCATGACAATTGGGTTTGAATTGAAAAGTTGCAAAGCATGATCATTGATATGAATATAATTATCTAATATCATATAATAATAAATTTAAAATTCTAATTTATTATCATACATCATACATTATGATTAAACATCATACATTATGATTAAAGTTTAAACCATCTTGATGTTCCACTTTCTACTATGAACATTGAATACTGAACAGTGAACAGTGAATATTGACATAAAATTAGTCAAGTCTAAAACATCATACATCAAAAATCAAAAATTTATAGAATTATAAAAGACTAAAGTCAAGTCTGATACATCAAGAATGAAAATCTTAGAGTCAGAATAACATAAGAACATCAACATATCAAAAGATAAACGAGCATAATTTTGCTCAAGCCTCAAGGTAATGCCCCGCTAGTCTCCGCATGCAATCGCTGCATGAATAAATCAGGATCAACCATATGGTCCATATCACCATCTGAATCTGAATCACTAGCATTCTCAAACATGCTAAGTGGCACACCAACCAACCACATCTGTCTCTCATCAAGTCTCTCCTCCATATCTACTTGTGCATCATCCTCTAGATCAACATCCCATCATGTTGTTGGTCCCTTCGAATACTCAGGTGTCTTCCTATGCTCAAGACGTAGGGCACTATGCACAACAACTACTCCGCTCTTTTAGAGGTAAGCTTGTTCCTCTTGATAGAGTGCATGAAGCTTTATGTGGACCAATTCCTCTCTGCTGCAAAGGAACTAGCATCTGAGACAACAAACACATAGCTAGATCTTTGAGCTTTGGAGCACCATCCCCATGCATCCTCCATCAACCAATCGGGTCATCTTGGGCTAGATCTATACGATATGCCCGAGCACCACGTGTGTTGAAGGGGCCATTAAGAGGTGCAAACTGAACAAACTGTCTTCGAAATCTTGACTGCTCCTCACTTTACATCTTTTCAGTTGCATCTAGGAAGCCATTCTTTACCTCTAGATCATCTAGGAGGCACCCTCCCAAGGCTCTCAACATACCATTTTGGGTTTAATGCATATTTTCAAAGGTGTGTTCATGCGATCCCACCTACGCTAAATGATGGGTCGAATCTAGGAAGTATAAAACTCTAATGAGGGATCCCTCTGCTGAATGGCTACCTTCACACTACCCAACATGCTATCAAAGGTCTCATACATTTCTCCAAGACTAGGAGCATCTAAATCAGTGTAACAAATGACCTCCACAATAGGGCCCAATAATGACATCAAATAAAAACAATCTGCCCACCAATCATTGTCCAACACCTGAAACCTGACCTTCTTCCCTATGTCTACCTTTGATTCTGATCATCTTCCCCACTCTGAACTCACAACCAAGGATTGTAGAGGTGATTGTACCTCTATCATCCTCTCCAATAAGAGAAAATAGCTAGCATATCTAGTATCAGTGGGCTTGAGGAATTCCTTCTTTGTGTGAGCCCTATACATAGCCAAGGAGGTGTGGTCGTTGCAGAGACACATCTGCACATCTCTTGCCTTTGTTACCAAGTCTGATATCCATTGAATCTTGCCAATGTCCTTCAGTGCATTATTGAGTGCATGCACACTACAAGGAGTCCAAAAAATATGTTGATACATGTTTTGAATCAATAACCCAACTGATCTACAAACTGTTGCTGCATTTGTCACAACCTGCACCACACTATCAGGCCCAACATCCTCTATAGCTTCTCGAAGAAGCTCAAATTGGAAAGATGCATCCTTGCGCTTTCCAGAACAGTCAACAACTTTAAGAATGGACCTTCTCAAGATGTCACTATGATGTTGATTAGTGGGCGTTTTCGGATGTCAGTCCATCCATCCATAACAGAGCAACCAAACCTCAACCATGTTTGTCTCATTCTCTTTTTCTGCACATTAATTTTGGACACTTGTCTATCTAAAATTGTTGTTCATAGTTTATGTTCTTTGGGTGGTACATATGAAGGCCTTATTTTTGCAATTGCTTGGACCATTTCCTTGTAATAAGGAAACCGAACAACATGGAAGGGAATTCGATTGGCAAAAAGAAATTTGCCAATTACATAATCTGTGTTATCTCGATCTAGAATGTTGTACATCCCAGACACTGTACCACCCATTGCACAAGAACGAGATGCAGCAGTAGAAACCTTTGTCTTTTTTCATGAAGCACTGGATGGAGGAATATTTGTGGATGGACCAACATGTTTGCTAGAAAACAATCATTTTCCAGTGGCTGCCCTTTCTAGTCTCCAAAGTTGCTCTCTTTGAGTTGAATTCAGGTTCTTTGAGGGACACATATTGACTCCTTTATCTGTAATAGCCAAAATGTGTTGCTTCACCCTGGTATCGCTGCCCACAAATATTGCAGACTCAATCACATGAGCCACCACCAACTCTTGGATTCTTTTTTGGCAGTCTGGTTGCATAGATTAGAAGTGGTTTTAGAGGGTTAAATGTCCCCTTTGCAAATTTTTCTAGCTCTCTTGGTGGGCCTCTAGAATCTACATCATACCTATTCTGGTATCTTGCCCCCTTGTGACCGCTTTCAACTTCTTCTTGTGCATCTTGTGGCTCACTACCACTGTAGCTATTGTCACTGTTCTCATTGTTCCCTAAAGAAGTCTGACTCTAACTCATAGTTGTAAGTTGTAAGTTGTAACTTTGTAAGTTGAATGACAAATCAAAATGTAGGTTGCAGCCTGTAATGAAAATTATAAATAAATAAATAAAAACATTACACAAGCTAGTAGCTACAACACACACATTGAACACTGAAATTTTTTTTTTAATTTACAAAAAAAAAAAAATATTAATACACAGTTAAAAGTTCTAAAAAAATTTCAAAAAATTAAAATTTACAAAAACAATTTCAAATTATTTTTTTTAAAACACAATGAAAACTCAAAACTGTAAAGTACAAAAAAAAAAAAACGCAGCCTAAAAAATTAAAACACAGTCAAGACTTCTTACATGGGTATAAAAAATTAAAAAAAAAAATTGAAAAAAACAGTCAAGTTTCTAATTTTTTTAGAAATGCAGTAAGTTTAAAAATAAAAATAAAAAACGCAACTACAAAATTACAAAAAAAATACAAACAGCATGGGTACTTACCTGAGAGGCAGCAGTCGGCGTTCAGGCAGGTGACACTGGACAGCGTTCCGCGAACCTGAATGGCAACGGACTGGTGGACTGCTGCTCGACGGGGAGGAGTGTTGCGACGAACCGGTGGACTGTTGCTCGACGGGGAGTGTTGCTCGACAGACGGTGGACTGTTGCTCACAGGAGGAACGCTACTCGATGGGAGGACTATGCTCAACGGGAGCACTGTGCTCGACCAGTGGACTGCTGCTCAACGGAGGAGTGAGGAACAAATCGTGTGAGGGCGTAGAACTAAGTTACTTAGTTATATTAAAACTTAAAAGTTTAAAACCCTACGTAATTACTAATAGTATGCTACCACATTAACAGTTAATTAAATTTTATTTATATTAAAACTTAGTTATTTTAGAGTTTAACTCAAATTTTAGTTTTAAACCAAATTTATTTTTTAAATCGTGCCCTCATCCCCCCACAACCCCCTCATGCCCCTTTTCAAAAACGACTCCTCGGGACAGGGAAACAACCCCTGGCACATCCCCTGCGTACCCTGATTTTTGGGAGCGTGGGGAAACGACCCCTTCTCATCCCCAAGTCCCCGAAGTCCCCAGAGCACAGGGGAAGCTAGGAAACTAGACCCCTAGGGGGGGGAGTCCCCGTGGAACACTATATATATATATATAATATATATATATATATATATATCGTGTCTTGTTCAGGGAGGTCTACGTGTCTGTGTTGGACACTCGAATTTGCATGTCCCATGTCCCCGTGTCAGGTGACTTAGGCAGTGGTATTTCCATAGCAGAGCGCAGTTATTAGGAGCGAGCCATTCTACCACTTGGGTCTGTGAGATATTTCTGGGCTTTGTTGGGCATCCATTGAGGAGGCCACCTACAGAGTTTTAACTCTTTTTGAGCATTCTTTAAGGTAGATATTCCAGTTCCATTCAGCAACCAGCAGTAGCATTTTCTGGGTAGGGCGCAGTGTTTGGTGGAGAACCTCTCTGACACTTGAGTATTGTACTCTCACCTGGGTTTTGCATAGTTTGCAGTAACAAGCCCAAGTTCTATCTTTCTTATCATCTGATGTACTTAGTTCTACACATTAATTAAATGGCTCAGTTATTCACCCTATTTCTTGTGTTTTATTGATTGATGCATGTGTAGTAAAATTTATTTGCTATAGCCTAGTTCATGTGTCTATTATTATCTATAAATTTCAATTTGGAATATTACAGAATTAGAATGGAAAATGATAGATACCTAAGGGTATTGATGGAACTTGGTGTGAAACTATTGTTATAATAAAATCCAACGCCCACAAAGGTGTAAAGTCACAAGCACCAAGGTGCTAGTTTTGTGCAACTTAAGAAGGCCACTCATCATCACCTCCACACCTCTTTTAGTTGGTTCTTCTCCAACTCAAGGGGGGACTTCCCTAAAGATAGGACTGCCAATGGTATGCAGTGGAGGCTCTAGGTGATGATTGATTAGTAAGCCTTAACAAAACATATGATTGCAGTATAGGTGGACGCATGAATGGTGGGAAAACAAAAAAGATGATGGAAAATCCAACACCAGTGCTAATCCAATCATGGGTTGAATGAAGTCAAAGAAATATCAAGCCAAGAGGGAGAATGCTTGAATATGTAAGGTAAATAAGGGTTGTTATGTTGCTACAAACAAAACTTGGCTTGCTGAAAATCCCAAAATTACAACGTAAAAATTATCCTTGGGCAAATAGGCGGGGTGCCACTCTCAAAAACGGTTATGAAGGTGATGTCAAGGTATTTTAGCAACAACTAGGTTTATTAGGATGCAATGTTGGCACAACAACAATGGATATAGAGGGATTAAATCATCATATTTGCACTATCCAAAGGATAGATACTCCATTAGAAGGCCTTCATACCATACTACAAGTATTTCCTACAACAATAATCAACATGTGAAAGAATTGCAACCATAAAAAGGCCTCACATAAAGTAGAATAAATACCTCCAAACTTCTATTAAGCTTGTCAACTGGATGTAGCATGTAGCTCGAGGGGAGAGCTCCTCAATCCCCATATTTCCAAAAACTTAAAATGGAGAGAGACCTCTTCTTTAAAGGAGTCCCTTCTCACTTACAATAAAATATAATATTATCCAACTAACTCCATGACAAGTCAAAGAAATAATAAATTATTGGAATAATTCAATCTATTCTCCATCAATGGTTGTAATTATCAAGGTTATGTGGACATCATTAAAACAAAATTCACCACCTTTGTATGATATAAAGTCCATGTCCCCGCAAAATCTAGCAGGTCTTGGAGAGAGAAACCCTACAAAGCATGGGTTAGATCAAAAAGTAACAATGGGGTAGTGGCCCACTGTCACCACAGCCAAAACCCCTTGCTCTTTACGAATTTTTACCAATGGGAGGAGTCCTGGTTGATGTGTCAAATATTCTAGGGTTGATGTGTCAAATGATCTCACTAGGAATTCTTCAAGAAAGACACAATTTAAGCTCAAAGCTTCACAAAGAAGCAATTCATTTGTGATGAGACTTAGAAAAGAGGTCACAACACCTAGGGTTTGATAAATTACGCGAGTGTTGGAGTAACCAAACATCAAGGCTAGGAGAAAAGGTTTCTTGCAATGTGTACTAGCTATGCCAAGGCTCATGAAACCTTCAAGGAAGCCCTTGAGTTGAAGCAAAGAGAACTAGGGTTCCCTCTTGGGAAAACAACTAGGGAAAGGAAATTTACGAATGAAATTGAAGTGGATGCCCACCAAAAAGATAGATTTTGTGGCAAATACTATCCTCTCGATGTTTAGGCTCTCCAACCACCAAAATTGCTCTTGCCTAGGGATTCACACCAAGCCCTAGTTTCCTAACTTAGACTTGAAAGGGTCAAATTGAGAGAGAAAATATGGATAAAATTTGAAAATGATCACCAATTAATTGGACCAGTGCTTTGTCCCCTGGGAATATGGAGTCAAAGATGTCAAAAATTAGCTAAAATTGTTCCTAAGGGCGCTGAAATTTGATGCCCTAGCAATCAAATTTCAAGCATTTACCTACTCAATGGAAAAATGGAGTTTTATGGGAGAGCTACTAGGAGTTCACCACTAGGAAAATTCATCACGTGTTATGTATGAGTAATGCTTGCAACATTCATCTAAATAGCATCCAAAATTGATCTTCAACAAATTAGGGCACAATTTAGCATAACCTAAAATCAATAATTCCATACATTAAACATTCAAGAAATAGATATTCGACAATAAAGTTCACCTACAAGATAACATGCAAGATTTCCATCCATTAGACCAAAGAATAGCTCTAAAGAATATCCAAGATCAGCTCCAAACATCAAATGCATCCAAAGATCTCCAAAAATCCACAAGAAAGCAAGTGTGACTTCCTCTAAGTAGGCCGAAATTCCAATGTGTGATGATGAGAGATCACAATGACATGATCGCTAATTTATGTGTGTCCTGCTAAGGCCTATTTTAGCCTAGAATCCCCTCAAACAATAAAATAATGGGCACACTTAAAGCAAGGTTGCAAGTCGACCTTGTAGCTCTCATAAAAACATAATTATCTCCACATGTGTGAGCCGAAGTGATCAAGAAGCTGACATCATGCTAGCAGATTTCCCTTCTAGGGCTTGCGTTGGGGTCCTTGAGTACCATGACAAGTGTAAAGGCCCTCTAAAATCAAGCTCTAGGGGATGGCCCCCAGATCTCTAGCAAAATCCTTTGTGGGCCCCAGTTTAGGACTTGGGGCATAGATATGGGTCCCCTGGTGGTGAATAAGCTTGATGAAGATGGTGCAAGCGCTCCCATGTCTCAAGGCATGAGATAAACCTTATCTGGGCCCTGAATCAACAACCTAACCCTCTAGTACTGCTAAGCCGACTGGGGACATGTTGGTCTAGGTGCATCATCCCACAAAGGATACAGGGCAAAATGTAGGAGCTTTGTGGGTGTTGAAGGTGCCTACAGATACGAATGATGCCCTACAATTGTTCAGAGTCCCATGGTTCTCAACGCATCGCCTGTGGGTGTCAATATGTCCCTCTGGAGGACATGGATCACAGTTAGATTGCCCGGACATATAAATGGAACCACCTGCCAATTAGACACAATATCCAATGTTGCAACTTTCACCATTAGGTTCATTATTATTGCATCTAAGTGAGCCAAGCTTGAAAGAAATGTGCAGATTAACTCTTCATATAAAGCTTCTCTTCTAAAATTGGGGCCTTAGTCACGTATTGGTGTTACCTCCGTAGGTAGGAGTGGTTAATAAACGATCCTATCAACCCCCAAGGGGAAGGGACATGTCCTTGGGCCACCCTTCAATTGATAAGGGTCAAGTGAATAATGATGGAACATAGGGGAAAAGACTTCATGGCCAAGGGCCATGGTCAAAGGGACTAGCTATGATAAAGTACCTCATCCTAGGTGTATAGATCTGAGGAGGGAGCTATCGTGGATGCCTGAGTTACCTCTGTTGGAAATGTAACTAGTGTCTGTTTTCATAATGTAATTCAAATGTACTATTGATGTATTTATTATATTCATTAGTATTATTTTATTTCTAGTCAAAGCATGTTCTTCATGCTTATAGGGTCAACTGGGTCAAAAAGAAAAATTATTACGAGTCAAAGAAATGTAATTGAGTCAAAGTCCCAGTTGGACTTCTTGTAAACAAAAGAAAATTATTTTATCTTGAGTCAAAAGAGTCAAAATGTCATCCACGAACCAAGTCGTCCATCCCTAGACAAGTCGGCCTAAAGAGGCAGTGATTCGACCTCATGGACATGTATATAAATACAAGGAAGTTCGGCCTCATTCATTCATCCATCCAATCACATCGATCTTTGTGCAAGAAGAAGAAGAAAATTAACGGAAGTCGAAGGTGAGAGAGAGCGAACTCAAAGAAGAGAGAAATCTGAGCTTTTCTGCCCTAATTTTGTCCACAAAGACGAGATTTTCTGAGATTTCTGAGGCTGTTATAGGACCAAAATTTGACCTTCACTGCAAGTCTGAGTTTTTCTGAGATTTGACCAGATTTCAAAGAAGTTTGACCATTGTTGACTTTGACTTGTTGAGGAGACTTGGAGGGCTGACCTGGGGTATTTGTGGAAGTCTTGGGTTTTACCCCTTGTGGGGTTTTTGCCCTGGCTTGGAGCCTAATTTCTTATGTCCTTTGTCTCTTGTGATCTTCATGTTTTGTACATTTTGGTAATTACTTGACAAAGAGAACATAAATTTAATAAAAAGCCAACAAACATTCACAAGTAATTATTCAGTTAAGAGAAATCAACTCTAATTTTCAAGCATTTTGGTTTCTCAACATGGTATTAGAGCTAAGGTGAACGGAGTACAATTTGAAGATCACATTTTGTTTGCATACTTGAAGAGACCTCTATAGAAGTTATCTCTCTCAAGACACTTGCAGCAGCTACATTTGGGGACACTTATTGCAGCAATTATACTTGAATATACTCTTTTTATCAAGTGAAAAAAGAAGAATATCCAAAGATCATCATCTAGCAGTCATTACTCACTTTTGAAGAAGGCCATTGTAGCAGCAATCTCTCTCTTTTGACATTATTGAAGGCTTTTGGAAATATTGTCAAGCTCTTGCTCATTCATCACCCATCATTGAAGAAGTCATTATAACAACTTGAAGACATTATTGTTGCAGCCATCCTTGAAGACATCACTATAGCAAGCCTCCACTCAAGAACATCTTTGGAGACTCTTGATAGCATCATCAACATACTTGGAAGCACTCTTATAACAATGTCTTTTCCTTTGACAAATAAGTACTTTACTATACTTTATGTCTCAACCTCCTAGGCAAATGGCATCTATTTGTAAGGAAGACAACAAACTTGATGGAGCCTCTAATTTCAAGGCTTGAAAAAAGAGAATTGATTTGGTTCACATAGAAAATGAAGTCATGGATTTCGTTCTAGACAAAGTTTCAGAACCATACAAGGACAAGGCTCAACAAGTGGCCACGTACAATAAGGGAGAAATTAGGGCTCAAAGAACCCTCTTTGAGCCTATCAAGGATCACCTCATCTCTTTTGTTTCAGATCTGTCCACTTCCAAAGAAGCCTATGACAAATTGGTCAAACAATATTCTGTCAATACTACGGGTCAGAAAATTTCACTAAGGAACCAACTTTATAGAACAAGGATATGAAAAGATGAAGACGTGGCCTCTTACCTTATGAAAATCTCAGAATTGAAGGATCAACTTCACGGTCTTGGAGAAGTCATATTTGATTCTGAATTAATCACTTCCGTACTCAATGCCCGACCTCCAGATTGGAGTGGTTTTCTAAGTAGCATCTATGCAAGAAAAGAAACTCCAACATTTGAAGAATTTTGGGCACAATGTGTTCTAGAAGAAGCAAGGTTAAAAGCCAAAGACAACACATAACCCAATAATGAAAATGCTCAAGCTTTTGCTGCTAGATCAAGGAAGAAGTTTGGAAGGTTTGAAAGATTTGAACCTCATCGTAGATACAATAACAACAACAACAATCAGCAACATGGAAACCGAGACATGTCTAAAGTGCAATGCTTTGGTTGCAATGAATTTGGACATTATAAAAGAGATTGTCCCAGAGATCCTAAGAACAAGAAGAACAAAAAGAAGAAAGAGAGAAGTGAAGCTCATATTGTAGAAGATGAAGAAGCTGAGAAGAAACCGAAGATTGAAGACAACAAGGAGCTCTACTATTGAAGAAATTGACAAATCCCAGGTTTGCAAGCAGTTTGTTTTCATTTTATGGCAGTCAGAGCAGCAGTTACAGTTACATTTGAATAGAAGATTCTTGGGATTCGCAAATTATAGTCATTGAAGAAGCATGTAGCATTGGAAGAAATTCAGTCTACACACAGTGGCAGTTACGTGAGAAGAATAGAAGTTTCTCTTGAAATTTTCAAGTCTAAAATCATAAAGAAAGCATATAGTTTAGAAGAGTTTGGGTAATCAAAAGTTGTCTACACATTGTTCCACAGTCACAAGTCTTTTACAGTTACCATTGTAGTTAAAGATGTTAATTTCATCATGAAGATTTTCAAGCAGTCATTTAGCAAGCAAGAATTACAATAGAAACAGAACAATAGCAGAGTCAAGGTCATTATGCAGCATCATAGAAGTCTCTACAGCATGCTGTTTTGTTTTAAGCACCAAAGTCTAGTGATACTACCAAAATATTTGAAGATTCAAAGGAACATATCAAAAGTTTATTTATTGAAGAACAGTCTAGAAGCGGCATAAATAAGGTTACTCTTATCACAAAGGAGGAATCTCATCATCCTACATTTCATGGACATCACCTTCAAAGAAGTTTGAAGAAGTAAGTTTTGGTCAAATAGGTCAATTAATTGGCAGCTTGGAAGGAAGAAGTACACTTATCATGCAGAAAGTTTTCCAATCAGCTATCTCAAAAGAGGACTCATATCTTCAGAGGGAGTTGAAGGAAGAACATGATGCACTTAGATCAGAAATATATTTGGGCAAAAAATTAATAGCAAAAGCATGATATAAAGGAAATTCAAGGCTCTTCCAGATGATTGTTTGACATATGGCAACATAATAGATTATTGGTATAACTTGTGTTGACACTACTATTGGTTATTTTTCATTGTGAAGCTAAGTAATGCAAAGGAAGACCTCAGAGGGAGCTAGCAGCAAGGATTGACATAAAGAATCCTACAACTTGACTCAAGGATATATATATTGATTACTTTTGGCAACTCTGATAATGAGGAAAGACATCAAAAATGTTTGGGATATGGTATGGCTTCCAAGAAGAATATATAGCAGAAGTGTGTACGCTATGTTGACTACTGGAGTAGCACCTGATGATTATGTGAAGACTCCATGCCCAAGGATGATCCAGAGGACACTTGTACCATCAGATGTCATCAGTCAACAGAGTTTTTTAACTCTCCTTCTATCTTCTCATCATCTTTCTTCTTTGTACCCAGATTCCACACCCTGCGGGGAATTGTAATAAGTGATGCTAGTATGATGAGTTTCTTGAATTTGTAATAGGCCTAGGATGTGGGACTCGATCAGCAAACGAGTACAACTTGGAGTGTTTTTTTTCTCCGGTTAATTATCCCTTCTTTTCTCAGAGGCGGATAATTCTCTGGATTTTTTCACTCATTTTTACCCCAAAGCCGAGGTGACGGTTTGAAGATTGAGCCCCTGACACATCTTAGTGTCTAGAGTCGATGTATATTACCATACTAGATCACACATAAAGTTTCGTGGAATTTGGCTAGGTCTAAGTAGAATTTTTTAATAGTTAAAAATTCCCGCAAAACGGGATTTTTTAATTATTTATTATGTACAGGCATAAATAAGTGGCCTTAGGAGATGTCTGGGGCGTATGACCACTCGAAATTCATCCTCAGAGGCCCAGCATTCTCTTAAAGCCTACTTTGGGGGTCAAAAAATGACTCAGAGTCCCTCAAAAGGCGTTTTTTCAAGTGACAGTGGCAAAAACGAAGAAAAAATTCAAAAAAATGAATAATTGGAAAAATTCATAAATTTTTCCAAGGTCAAAATAAGTCAAATTTTGACATGGAAATTATGTGGAGAGTCAAAGGTGATGTGGCAAAGCATGTGGGACCCACCAAGCAAGCCACAACTCAAGTCAAAGTTCTTAGTCAAAAAGCAAGTCAAAGAGGGCCCACGTTGAGTTTATGAGGCACATCGAATTCTTAAAGTTCAACTTTTGATTTAATTTAAATCAAATTTGAAATTAAAGTGTAAAGGTAAATTAATAAAGTGGGTAATGGACCCCACTTCCTTTCCTAGTCTACACATAAATCAACCATGCCAAATTACACGTTGGCCAGTCAAAGCAGCCAATACGCAGTCAACTCAGCCAGTTACGTGGTCCACTCAGCAATCTACGTGGGCAGCATATTATACGTTGGCAACAGCATTAACGTTGGCAAGTCCATACAATAGTTAACGTGGCAGCCAACTCACTATTTACATTGGACAGCACACAAAGTCCGTACGCAATCTTAAAGGCAGCTACAGCAAGTTTAACGCAGATCTGGGCAGCCATACGCAGCAAGGTATATACGTTGAAGATCAAAACAGCATTTTAAATACACGTGAGCAGTCAACACAGCTACCTCCACGCTAGACAGAACAGTCCGTTGGCAGCTCATACACATGAAGTTCACGCAGGTCAGATTTTGGTACGTGGGCAGCAGTTTAACGTGAGATGGCTCAGCAATTTAAATAGCATTTACACAAGCAGTTAGAGCAGTTTAACGTGGGTCATACAGCACTTTGACGTGAGCTGAACAGCAGTGTATACGTGGACAGCATTTTAACACAAGTAAATCAACAGTCCCAGCATGTTTACAAAGGCAGTCGATACGAATTTGTTACCAGCAGTTTTGCATGGCAGTCAACAGCAGTTAACACATGTTCATCTACAGCAATTCGTGGGCAGCAACAGCAGTTTGGAGACACATGGACAGTCATAGCAGCCACTTGTACAAATTCTCTTGACATTGGGATTGTCACTTGCTACACTTGTCATTGGAATTTGCCTTGGGATCATCTCCCATTTTCCTATTTATATGAGCCTTGGGCTCTTATTGTAAAGGATAGGACGAGCTATTGGGCTGGCGGAAGCTCTGCTGGATTGTGTACTTACCTTTCACATAAATAAATAAAAGTCTTTGGGGTTACTGGCTTCTTTTGTGGCGCATGCTTTGGTTGATGAGGTATACCTATGTCGTTTGATATTCATTTGATTTCATATTTGCTATCTAGTTGTTTTTCTTTTGTGCATTTGCCTGAAGGCACTATTGTCTGGGAGGAGAGATTTGCAGCTTCTCATCTCTTTGGGCTTGGTCATATTTTGTAACACTTGTTGTAGCTTGTTCCATTCTCCGGTTGAAATGACAACGCTCAACTTGGTCTCTAATATGCAAGTCCTCTTTTGCACTAACAATTCCGTTGCAAGTGTTTCTGTTTTTCAAGGGATAGGTTGGCCAGCTCTATTTGGAGTCGTGAGGACTTCTTCGGCGAGAATAGTCACCTCCAAGGATATCAAGGGTCCCACAAGTTGTTCAAGCCAGCAATCTCATAAGACATCAAAAAGATTTATTTAAGAGGGGGTTTCCTGAGCCCTTTGCTTGTTTTCTATATTGAAAAATTATCGCATATTTTCTTCTTTCATTTGAAAGCATTTGTCTTCATCATGAAAAATATAAAATATAAAATTTTCCTTCAGGGTTTTAGATTAAATTTTAAATTTTGTTTTAAGTTTAATCTTTGTTTGCAAGGGCATAAAAATTTTTGTGGGAAAATTATTTTTGCCAGATTCAGTTGTTTTCATGTTATATCTTTCACGCTGAGATCTGAAGTTTCAAGTCGAGATACGAATATGATATCTAGTTAATGGTTTATAACTCATGGTGGTTTGAAGCATTCATCTTTTTTAAATCTTCAGTTGCTGGATATCATTTGGGTCATTCAAAGAGCACTGTGATCTAGCTGATGACAAATGATTGTTGTTCACGTTTCATGTTTCTATAATCATCTAGCACATAATCAGCTTGATAATGATCTCTCAAGGCACTGGTTTGCTAACTAATCAAATCATTTTAGTGCTTATCTTAATCGTGTCTCGTGTCTCCCAACCAACTGTTTTCCAGTTGGTCTTCATCATCTCTCAGGGTCTACCCCCCTTAGCCGCAGGAGACAGGCTTAAACGGAAGGATCGGGGATCAGAGTGACAGCCCCCGGTCTGAGTGTTGTCATGCCCATCTGCGCGACAACATTTTTTGGCGTCGTTGCCGGGGATAGAGTTTCTCTGTCCTTGGCGTTTCAACGACATTCATCTCCTCATCTCTCATTATTCTTTCATCTTTCTCATCCCTCATTTGAGCTGGCAGCTTCAAAATTTTTGGCATCTCTTGATCTTTTCATCGCCTTACCTTTCGTCATATCAGCAGCTTCTTTTCAGCTAGTTTTTTGTTTGGGTGGCGACTCCATTTTCTTATTTTTCCCAGACAAGAAGCTTCCCTCATATCTGCCTGTTGGTTTCTTTTTGGATCATAGAATTAGATTCATTGTTCAAGTGGCAATTCCACCTCTTTCATTTGTTAATTTTCTTAAGCAGAAATCTCGTTCTATCATCCATTTGGTCCCTTATTATTCATCATGGACTATTCGTTTAAACCATGTCATTTTTATGACCTCCATGACATTCCGGAAGTGGCCATCTCTAAATTACCTTTATTCTCAATTGGTGATGCAGTCGCTGTAAAAAGGCATTTAAACAGGTTCACTCGCATAATGCTCATATATTGTAGACTCCCTCAGTATAATCATGAAGATGTCAAAATTCGTCTTTTTGTCTTTTCCTTAGAGGGTGATGATTTGAATTGGTTTAATAATTGTCCTGAAGGTTCTTTCACTTCTTTACAAGATATTGTCAATGCTTTTAAAGACAGACATGGGTATCCAGAAAGTCCGCATTGTGCCCCTAAAACTGTGCAGCATAATGAAAAAGGTCCAACTGTCAGTGAACGATTCCAAGACAATTCTTCATATCAAAATGTGCCATCCACTTGTGCCATTACAGATCAGATTCATGATAATGAAAAAGCAGGAACAAATGACAATGAAAAGGAAGATCAAAAGCAAATTATACAGGAACTCATGTTGCTGGTAAAAAATATGAAGATTAATCACAACACAGAAATTAGTTTTATGCGAAGCAAGTTGTCAGGCTTAGAGGAAAATATGATGACCATGAAAATTAATCAAGATAGGGAAATTAATTCTATGCAAAACAAGTTATTAACTATGGATGAAGAAATGACTATCATGACATTCGATCATAATAATTAGTGGGCTACCATGCAAGCAAATCATGAGGAAGAGATAAACTCTATGCAGCATTGCTTGATGATCATAAAGGAAAAAGACGATAAAATAATAAAAGATATGGAAGCTAAACAGATATGTCTTCAGAAAAAGTTATTGATCATGGAAGAAGATCATACCAGGGAAATCAGTGCTATAAAAGTTGAACACTCTAGCCAGATAAATCAGGAGCCTTCTCATTTGTCGCAATAAGCTCCATCTTACTATGAGGAGGTCATTGGTTCGATTGAAAGAAACCCAGATAAACTTAAAAACGACAAAGATCAGATGCAAGATGAAGAAAAGTATGTCACACACATCTTACATACTTCATCTAAAAGCTTTGAAACAGAAAGTTCCATATCATCAGTAATCCAGCCTGCCACAAAGAAAAAGCGCAAGAGAAAGAAAATGAGAAGAAGATTTGATACATCAGACGGCCGCAAGCAGCGTGATTTTCGGATAAGAAAAAGTCCTACCATATGCTGAATTGGACATGGTACATCCGACAAGCAGCCGACAGGTTTGCCTGAAAGCAGGCAAATGCTCAGTATGCACTATATTGAACACATCTGATGCCATGGGGCATCTTTTTGTATCATATTTCTAACCCTATCTCGTGTCATTTTTGTTTAATTAGTTTTATTTCATGAATAAATTGTCATTTATGTTCGTAGAATAAATTTCCGTTTTTTTTCGTTTCTGTATTCTATTTCATTTGATGATATTTTGAATGGATACTGCTGATATATGTCTTTTCTCGGTGGATGCAGATTCCAGGTTCTTGCACACTATCACTTCATATCTAGTATGCATCCCCATATGGAGCCAAATGTTGACTACTGGAGTAGCACCTGATGATTATGTGAAGACTCCATGCC
>APFE030252116.1:230087-265401 GCA_000404065.3 Pinus taeda
TACCCCATTAATATGGTAGTTGCACCCCTTATTAATATTGTTGTGCCCCTATTACCCCCATATTGTTATTACTGGCCCCATAGAATCCCTCTATTGTTATTTTTGTGGCTTTATATTATTATTGTTAGGTCGGCTGGGTTATATTGTGACTCCTTAGACTCCTATATATAGAAAGGAGTTTTGTCATTTGAATCATCTAAGAATTGTTCATTTATGTAATGTAAAGGAGGTTGCCCCCTCGAAGAGGCTGAATTCTAAGGCATTGATCTATATTTTCTATCTTTTTCTTGAGCTGGTTACATAAAAACTTCCTTGGCCCAACATAGCTCTTAATAGAGAAGGCTCAGCCCAAATTTCAAGAAATTTGGGGCATTTTTTCCATTTTTACAAATTTTGGCACAAAAAAAAGGAAATTCTACCCTATGCGTCGTGCCACGTGGTGCTCGCTTTTGCTACGAGGCTCCAAATTCAAAAAACTCAGCATTTTTGGATTTGGCATGAAAATTTATGCTTGCTTGTTCATGGCCAAGAAATTTGGGCAGGTTTTGAGCCGTCAAAAAGGTCAAAAACACTCACAAATGACCTCACTGCCCCTATTTTGACACATAGGAAGCAGCCTTGGGAGATTTGATTTTTGACAGGGAAAATGAAGGCCAAATTCAAAAATTCAACTTGGGTTGGAAATTAGATAGGTAGGCCTTTCCAACAAGCCTACTTCAAGCTGATTTAGAAATCAGGAAGGCCTCCAAAAGTAGGTCTAAATAGGCACATCACATAGAGAATCAAGCGCCACGCATAGAGGAAAAATTGCCAGTTTGACCAAGTTTTGCTCTGTTTTTTTCTCAGTTTTGGTTAGTTTGACTCTTTCACTTTCTTATTGTCAGGTTATGATCTAATTTCATGTACATTGATGGATCATGATGTAAATATGTTGAATTTTCACTTGGTTAGGTAGATTCATCAGTTAAAAGGTTGTTTGAAACTTAATGAATCAGTTCCCTTGTTTCTAGAGGCATGTTGTTTCATTGTCTGATTTCTAGTTCCTAGTTTAGAATCAGTTGGATTAGCTCCTAAACATGTGAGCTCAACCCCCAGAGGCAAGGATGAGCCATGATTTGTCTATATTATGTATTTTTCAGTCATTGGCATGGTTGGACTCTTGAGAAAGCCTTGAGCTTCATTGTACACTCATATCAGCATTTTGGCTAAGGAATTGAGACCAGGGTTTGTAGCACTCTTTATGATCCCTGTGGCATTTGTTTTGGTACAGTGACCTCTTATGTCTTTGTGAATTTATTCATGTGTTATATGTATCATTTCTCTTTATTTCTTCTCATCTAAACAAACAAGAGTGTAAGTAAAATACATTGAAAATTGCAGTGCTCTACTTGAAGTTTGCTTTAGTTTTTTGATGTTTTCCACTGTTTGGAGAGGATCCATGGTTTTTCTTGCCCTCTTCAACTCCTCCCCTGTCTGAATCCATCCATCTCACTTGATTTAGAGTGCCAAATTTAGTTTCCTACCTTGCCCCATCGAGATCCCTGCAGGACTGTGCCTCATTCCCCGCACCCAAAATTTGCCTTCTCATCTGAGCCAACAACTCATCAATTCATTCAAACAACCTCTTGCACACGTATACCTAGCGTAAAATCAGTAATCAAATCAGTCGATCTCAAGCCCTTAGTGATCATAATTTGCTGAGATTGACCCAGAGAGAGCCCTCTCCTGACCTGGTAGGGCTAGCTACCAAGCTGAGCGTGGTATAATGTTGGCTCTGGATCCTACCTTTTTAGCCTAAGGTAAATCTAGGCTCTAACATAGTGGCGACCATACTGGGGAACAAATTGTATGTTTATTAGTATTTTTCATTTTTAAACTACAAACGGAGTCTGAAGATTAGCCAGGTAGCCTTCGAAATGCTTTTGCTTTGCATTAGTGCAAGTAGATAAACACTACTTCAGTCAATCTCCAGTCTAGTCTTATTAACGAAAAATCTAACCTGCAAACACCCTAGTACATTTGATGATTCTGAGCTTTTGGATGATAAGCTTAGAATTTGATAGGCTGAACAAGTTGTAAATGTCCATTTGATCTCTTGGAAATAATAACATATTGGCTTCTAGAAGATATACCAGAGCCAATCCAGATCCAGATCCTCCTCCTGTATACGAGAATCCCAATCTTATTCCAAGAATCCTTTGTCAAGAGGGTTCTGTAATTCCCGTGCTTAAATCTTGTTCATGTCCTGTGATTTTTTAGTATCTTGAAGAGCTTGATTTTGATGAACAGTTTGATTTGTCACTGTTTGAAACCAAATCTGAAAGTGTTGTTGGTTATACAATCCTGAATCTGGAATTTCTTGCACATCTATAAATTGAAAGGGCTAATAAGTTGATTGATGATTATATCCTGAAACAACTCCAGACTGCAATTGTGGCTTCAAATATCATTGATTTCCTAGAAACTACATCTACAACCATTGGATCTTCTGCAATCGCATCCAACTCAAGGATTCCCACAAAACCGCCTTTCATTCCCACCATCCCCATCCAACCTATTATATCTAATCAAAATTCTGTAGTGGTATCACCTCCTTCTACTCCTTCTACTCCTCAAACTTCCAAAATCGCTTCACCTCCGCACACACCTCCTCATACACCCTATACATCAGCTGCACCTGTTCCCCCAATATCCCCAAGACCAAATCCATCGAGAGCAATGGCTACTCGTTTCGCACTCCTTGTGCTGCCTCAGAATTTGGATGATATGCCCACCGATTATCAAAGCAAAATTCCTTTGTTTGATGGCACTCCTCACAGTGTTACAGCTCAGCAACATGTGGATAGAATGCTGGATTTCTTTGATCTTCATGAGATCGATATAGAAAATGTGACAATGAGATTGTTTGTATAGACATTTGGTGGTGAAGTTAGGAAAAAGTTTAGAGCTTTTTCAGCTACAAGTATCACTACATTGGCCAATCTATAAAGACAATTCTTAGACCACTAGGGAGTGAAGAAAAATCCTCTTCAAATCCTTGCTGAATACGAGCACATCAAGTGGAATGTTGGTGAGTCTGTCCAAGATTATTGCATTAGATTCAATTCCATTTATAATGCAATCCCTGGTCATCTAAGGCCACCCATGGGGCTAGTGTTGATTAAATTTCCGAACGGTTTTGATACTGATATGGCCTATCAACTAAGAGAGAGAGATCTAGCCACGTTGGAAGACATGTAGAAGATTGTGGTCAGTGTTGAAGCAAATCTGCTGGCCAAGAGAGCTAGAGTAAGAGCAGAAAAGAAAGTCACCATAAAAGAAGAGTCTTCCTCATCAGAGCGAGTACTTCAGAAGGTGGAGCAGATGCTAGAGAGGATGAAAATTGACAAACCTGAACCTCAAGATAGAAATCCTAACTTCCGTGGCTAGCAGCAGCCACAATATAGAATCAAACAAAGAGAACATCGAGCCCAAGATCAAATAGTGCAACAGCCGATATAAACACCTCTACAGCAAAATTTTGTACATTGACTGGAATATGATGAAGAGAAAAATGTGATTGGCAAAGCAAATCATTTCTTCATGCCTGATGATATGCCAATTTTCATCACTGAGGATGAGGAGTACTCCAAGAATTCAGCTGAACAAAAGGATGAGAATTTCATTTTGGCAAATGAGGCAATGCTTGAGGAAGAGTCTGATGAATACCAAAGAGGATACATGAATGCTTTGTTAGCTCAGCAACGACAATATTCACTTTGAAATAAAGATGTGCCTGTGAATCTGATTCAGAAAAGAAAGGAGGCAACAACGCCAAAGAATGATCCTCCTAATGTGCAGAAAAAGGGAAAGGAGACGGCTGATCCTACCACCAATAAAATTCCATCATCTAATGAGAGATCCAATCAGCCAAGTGGATCAAAGGAGAAAACTGAAAAGAAGGATGTTTCAGTGAAAGAGGTAGACAAAATTTCAGTTTTTAATTTGGAAAATGAAATTGCAAAGATAAAGATATTTGTTCCTTTGACGGAGTTGATGAAGAACAGTGATTATAAAGGTTAGGTGTCTAAAATTTTGAATCTAGATCCATCATTTGATATGGTGAACGTGGAGGATGACAGCCCTAAGTTGATTTTTGGGCCAGCATTGGAAGGTCAGTGTCAAGACAGTGATGTGGCACCTTTCTACATTAGTCTTAGGGTGCATGACTTTGTGTTACATAATGCTATGTTTGATTGCAGAGCGTCTCATAATCTCATGCCTAAGGCCATCATGGAGAAATTGGGATTGGATATTACAAGGAAGTATCATGACCTTTACTCTTTCGATTCTGGTAGAGTAAGGTGCATTGGTCTCATCAAAGACTTGGTGGTCAATTTGGATCAGATTCTGGCTAAAAATGTTTTGATGGATGTGGTCGTGGTAGATATACCTGCTAGATTTGGCATGCTTCTTTCTAGATCTTGGGGAACAAAGATTAAAGGGACAATGCAACTTGATTTCTCCTATGCTACCATTCCCGTGTTGGGTCAGATGAGGAAACTATATTGGGAACAAAAGATGAAGTATATGATTACTAGCAAGGAGAAACTGGTCAATCATCCAATAAACTATGTACATACTAATTTAGAATCATTTGTTTTGTATTCAAATAGCTTTAATGATGTAAATAGTCAAGTAGTTGAGGTAGAAGACATCCCCAATATCACTGAAAATTTTAGAGAAGTGTTGAAGAAAGAAAGGAAAGCCATTAAGCAATCAGCCTTCCAACAGCAGCAACACAGTGATGTGCAGCAAAGAAGAAAAATAGATCAAAGTGAATTTCAGAACTTGGAAGAGGATGAAATAGGCTTGTGGATAATGGATTTTGATGGCGCGATAGGAAGGGAAGGTGCTGGAATTGGAATTTGGATACGCAACCCTATTTTCACCCCAAACAAAGTGCCAAGCAATGTAAGGGTCTCCTCTTATAAACTAGCTTTTGATTGTTCAAATAACGAGGCTGAGTATGAAGCTTTAATTGCTGGTTTAAAAATTCTTAGAAAATTGAATGCCAAAATGATTTCAGTGTATGGTGACTATGAACTAGTTATCAAGCAAGTAAAAGGGGAATACCAAGCAAAACATCATAGAATACGAGCTTACCAAAATGCAGTGCTTGATATTTTGAGAGTTTTTTCAGATTATACCTTGACTTTCTGTTCCTCGTACTCAGATTATCATTGCGGATTCACTTACAACAGCAACAAGCAATTTGAAAGTTCCAATGAATTCAAACAACAAGTTTGAGATTCATGTGAAGCACCGCCTAGCTGTCCCAGATAATCAAAGGTATTGGCAAGTGTTTCAAGATGATGATGAAATCGACGAATTTCTGCAAAACAAAGGTAAGTTCAAAGACACTTCTATTGATGTGGAGTATGATGACGGTGATGCGGATATGGAGGTCAATCAAATGGAAGTTTTGCAACTCAAAGAGAACATCATTCCTAGAGGTTTAATCCCTTTAGAGGAGCTCTTTGATTAGGATGATGTGGCCAGAAAACCAAGCTTGCAGCCAACTGAAAAAGGAGTTAAGGATGTGAACATCGGATCAGCTGAAAATCCCAAGATGGTAAAATTATCGAAGGCATTGCCTCCACAGGTAAGAGCAAAGTATATCAGTTTGTTATCCTCTTTCATTGATGTATTTTCTTGGGATTATTTAGACTTGAAGTCATATGATACAAGTATAATTCAGCATGTCATCCCGATCAAGCCAAATCAAAAGCCTTTTCGCCAAAAATTAAGGAGAATAAATCCAAAGTTGCTACCCTCAATTGAGAAAGAAGTAAATCAGTTGTATAAGGCTGGTACCATAGTTCCCATCAGATTTTCAGATTGTATTTCAAACTTGGTGCCCATGCACAAGAAAACAGGTGAGATCCGGCTATGGATTGATTTTAGAAATCTGAACAAAGTTTCTTTGAAGGACAACTATCCATTGCCCAAGATGGATCATATACTTCAATGAGTAGTTGGAGCATCTAGGATGCCACTAATTAATGGCTATTTAGGTTATAACCAAATTCTGGTCCATGAGGATGATCAAGACAAAACAGCATTCACCACTCCGTGGGGAACCTTTCACTATGCAAAGATGCCTTTCGGACTGAAAAATGTTGGTGCAACCTTTCAACGGGCAATGGATATCGAATTTGCTAATGAAAAGGATGCTTTTCTTGTTGTTTATCTTGATGACTTAACTATTTTCTCTAATTCAGATGAAGAGCACCTATATCATTTGCAGATTGTATTTCAGCGGTGTAGGAAATATGGCATCTCTCTCAATCCAAAGAAAAGTTTGTTTCCTATGGATGAAGGCAAGCTTCTTAGGAATATCATATCAAAGGAGGGCATCCGTATTGATCCAACTCGGGTGGAGGCCACTCAAAAGATTGATTTTCCACAAAGTAAGAAAGAAATCCAATCCCTCAATGGTAAGATGAATTTCTTACATCATTTTGTGCCTAACCTTGCAGAACACTTAAGGGAAATCACAAACATGCTCAAAAAGGATAGTGTAGTGAGATGGACGAAAGATGCAATTAAGTCCTTCAATTTGGTTAAATTAGCCCTTTCTTTAGCTCTGGTTTTGATAAGCCTGGACTATACTCATGATTTTATTTTGTTTTCATTTGCCTCATATCATACTATGGCAGTGGTCTTGATGCAAAAAAGAGACTAGCTTGAGAAGTTGATTGCATTTTTCAACATAACCATCAGGGATGCACCATTGAGGTACAATATTATTGAAAAACAGGCCCTTTCTTTGGTAAAGGCATTGAAAGAATTTTGGGTTTATATTTTGCATTCACACATCCTTGCTTATGTCCCTAATGCTGTTGTTAAGGATGTCTTGGTACAAACAGATCCGGAGGGGAGGAGAGGCAAATGGATTGCTGCCTTGTTGGAGTATGACGTGGAAATCAAACTGACAAAGTTCATTAAAGGCCAAGGGCTGGCTAAACTGATGGCTAAGTCAAATATACATGTCCTGGACATCAATCTAATTGCTGCTATGTCTGAGAAAGATGAAGAGAGTTTGCCCGTTCAGGTATCAGAAATTTTGCTTCTTTCTCCTTGGTATTCGGGCATTATTTATGTACTCCAAAATTTATCATCACCACCCAGCATGGCTAAAAACAAGAGTAGGACATTGAAATTGAAGGCTGCAAATTTTTGTATCATGAATAGTGCAGTTTATTAGAAAGATCCCAGTGGTGTCTTGCTTAATTTTTTAGTGGAAGTGGAGGCAAAAGAAGTAATGGAATATTTTCACAAAGGAGATTGCGGAGGCCATATTTTCTGGAAGACAATAGCTAATAAAATCCTAAGAGCGGGATATTATTGGCTGACTGTTTTTGCTGATGTGTACAAAATAGTGGCTAGCTTCCACAAATGTCAGATTTTCCAAGGTAAGAGGAAGTTGCAGCCGTTACCACTCAAGCCCATTGAAGTTAGTGCTCCACTTCAATAGTGGGATTTGGATTTCATTGGTGAGATTCATCCTTCTTCAGTACAACATAAGTGGATCCTCACGGCAATGGATTATTTCACCAAATGGATTGAGGTGATTCCTACAAGGTAGGCCACTGATTTGGTAATTAGCTCATTTCTTGAAAGAAACACTTTGTCTCATTTTTGTTGTCCCAATAAATTGATTATTGATAATGCAACAGCCTTTAAATCGAAAAGAATGATTGATTTTTTTCATAAGTATCAAATCACTTTGGAGCATTCGACTACCTATTACCCACAAGGCAATAGATTGGCAGAATCCTCAAATAAATCTCTTGTCAACATTATCAAGAAACTGATGGAAAATAACAAGAAAAGTTGCCACAAGAAGTTGGTCAATGCACTTTGGGCAGACAGGGTAAGTCAGAAAAAATCTATAGGCATGTCTCCTTTTGAGCTTGTGTACGGTGTGGACACAGTTTTCCAGACCTCTTTGGCAGTCCCGGTGGTCAAACTTCTGCAAGAAGCAAACAACGAAGATGATGGTTTGCAGTGGAGGATCAATCAAATGATACATTTGCAGCAGACTAGGGAGGAGGTATTTCAAAATACTTTCAAGTTGCATGAAATAATCAAGAGAATATATGACCGAAAAGCCAAGACGGACACTTTTGAGATAGGAGATATAGTGCTGAAATGGGATGCAAGGAATGAGGAGAAAGGTAAACATGGAAAATTTGAAAATCTATGGAAAGGATTGTACAAGATTGCTACACATCAGGGCCAGAATGCTTTCTCGTTGCAAGAGATGAATGGCCAAGATTATCTGGGTGGAGCGGTCAATCTTGGCTCCTCAAACGGTATTATTTGTGAGATGTTTTCTGCTATTCTGTTCATCATTGTATATACCGGTGTGTTTAAATTCCATTAAAAGTGTGTATTGTTTTCATTCTTCAGCTTGGGGCCCAAGGAGAAGGCTATAAAGCTAGAGTTTGATTTCATTTTTGGTTTGGTTCGTTAGAGTCAGGTCTATCAGTCAATTTCAGTCTTGAAAATGGGTCAGTGTTGAGTCAAGTTCAGTCCTGAAATTGAGTCTTTAAGTTAAGAGTTCAGTTTTGTTTCATTGAAGTTATTGACTCCATAGCCCAATGGATGAAGGCACTGCCAACTTTCCTAGAGATCTGTAGTTCTTGGCACCTCCAAGGAGCTGCCATCCCCATTGGAACCAATGTTAGTGTCCCTATCTTTAGCCCTCCATCAAATGATCCATCCTCTTGTTGCATTTCATATTTAGGTGTCCCGCCCAATCATTTGTATTCTATTAGCCACATGGGTCATCTGATGGAGGTGGATTTCCTACAGTCTCCCTCGTGTCTTTTACGTGCTGGTTCATGTTTGCTCATCAAAAGCATATACAGTCACCTTTTTTGTCTTTAAGATTGCAAAGGTCCATTTAGGGTTTCATTGTCTTTTAGGTCTATGGTTTCATTAGATTTTTGTCAAAAAATGTGTCAAAATGTCCAATAAGCACCAACAGGCACATGAGGAGGTTCCAACATCAATAAAGTTATCATCAAGTGTTCTAAGATGTGTCTTTCCTCAAAACTTGTTTTGAGGAAAAACAAAGTATTTTTTCTCTAACTGTATAAATTTATGTAATTTGATTCCTTCAATATGTAAATTGCTTCCCCTGCACCCTGGTTTCTTTCCTTAGCCCCAGTAGTTCCAACACCTATAAAACAAACAAGGCACAGGTCATTTAGTTCATCATAAAGCCAAAAAGAAGTGAAAAAGTCCAAAAAACAGAGTTTCAAATAATGTCATTTCAAAACATTATGAAAGTGGGTTTCATGAGCCAAAAATTAAAGAGCTTTTTGTTTATAAGTCATTCCTTCAAATTTCATAGTTCATTTGCACTCTTGAGCCAAGCAAAGTTGTTGTGGTGAGCAAGTGCGGAAATTTGGGTGAAAATCGCTCCAAGTAATTAGTGCGGCGCATTTGGCAGGAGGGGCAGCATATACAGTTGGTGGTGCACTGGGCCTTAGACTCCCATTCAATTTTACACAGGTGCGGTGCATATACTGGGTGTGGCGCATTGGGTTCGATGCGCATCACACACATTCGACAGGCCAAAAACTGCCACAGCTTGCTACAAACTCACCCAAAACACATGAATTTCCATCGATACTAGTAGGTTGAACTTCTCTCATAGTTTTTCATCCAATATTGATGGTTGTTGATGGTGTTTGATGAATGGTGAAGTTTGTTAAGGAAATCAAACCCTATCTTTTCAAAGTTGTCAAAGGTGATTTCTACTAGGTTTTTTTGTTGATTATTTTGCTACCAAGTATCCCCTCACCTCATCGCTCCCTAATTCCATACTCCCCTTGTTTCCATTATTCCCCAAGTTTACATACTCCTTAATACACTAATCATATATCCCTATTCCTATTTCCTAAAACCCAAATACAAACTCCCAAACCCTAACCCTATACCAACAAATTCCTAAATCATTCCCTAATTCCCCAATTCTCTTAACTAAACTCTACCTCACATAGTCCCTAAAATCCTTCATTTTTCCCTCCCCAACAGTCCCCTACATCACTGTTCCCTATGGTGGCAAAGGTAAAGGCACACAATAAAATCACCTATTTTGCATCAAGACAGTTCAAGGCAGCTCCAAGACAGTTTATTCACTAGCATTGATGGCATCTGATTCTTCATATGAGTATGAAGAGGAGACCCACAATGACTCACCAATAGAGGGACATGCACCTAGAAGGCCTCATAGAGGTGGCAAACATATCAGAGAAGAGCCAACTACTCTTGCTAAGTTACAGACCTACCCTCTTACCATCTCTTGTTTCCAACATTAGTCATGTTATGAATTTTTTGAAAAGTTTGCTAGCATTCAGTTTCATCATGAGTTGTCTCTTCTATTTGTGCTGCATTTACATGGTGATCAAGCCACTTTAGCTGGTGTCACTTTCACATTAACACCAGAATCCATTTCATTAGCAACCGACATACCTAACATTGGAGAGACATGGAACAAGAGGTAGCAAATTGACCGGTAGCATTATGAACCGTACATCAAACCCGACTTTTTGAGGCAGCTCAAGAGAGTGTTCCCTTTTCGGTACCTCAAATATGAATATGCTCCTTTAATGAAACTGATCATGAAGTATTTCAGCTGTGAGGGTTGGTTCTCCCATTTATATGCTTATCATATCAGGTTGTTGATGCATTTTACACAGGTACGGATGATGAACATTCCTTACTTCATGTGTTGAAATATCAAGAAGATGACCACTCTAGTGTAGCGCCAGACCCCTCAACAGTAGTTTAACAGTATTTACCATTTTTCTCTCATAACAATTATGGTTGTCCATTAGCTTGGCTTACAGGGCATCACTTGGGATGACTTCATCTTTCGTGAGTTTTTCAGAGCTCCTCAGGGACCTTCAAAGACTTTGCATGAGGCAGGTGGACCTTCTTATCAGCATGAAGGTCATGAGACACACACTACTACTATGCCGATATTTATCACTTATCAGAAGGGCACTAGACAGTTGCTCGTAGTAGCAAAGCAAGTGTTATCTCCACCTGGGGTGGAAAGGGCCTCACTTCCGACATCAGCACTAGTTCAGGACAAAGACAAGAGGCCAATGCAGGATGAGGGGCCTTCAGGTGAACGGGACTTTATTCTTATTGAGGATGATGATATGGACATGGGCCCGCAAAGCACAAGTCTCAAAGAGATCATCCAAGAGTAGCAAACAGACATCAAGGCCTTGACCCTCAACTTGGAGAAGGCTAAGTGGATCAAAAAATACTTGGAGAAAATAAATAAATAGCTTGAATATCAACATACAATCATGGAGTTACAAAACATCAGGGAGAACCGCCAAGCTGCCCAAAGAAGGAGGGTGGAGTTTACTTCACTAGAGAAAGAGATCAATGTTGATCGGGAGTCTTGGCTCAAGAGAGTCAATATCCACTTAGAGAGACTGTTGGAGAAGGCCAACAAGGAGAAAAACTTACTGAGACACATGGCTTTTCACTACATGGTGAGGAACAAAGTTTACAAGGCCCGAATCAGGAATTTAAAGGCAAAAGTGAAGAAGGCTTCAAAGAGGCAAAAGGAGCATGATCAACTTCGGATTTTGGCTAAATCTTCCTTAACCCAACATAACTCTTAATAGAGAAGGCTTAGCTAAAATTTCAAGAAATTTGGGGCATTTTTTGCATTTTTACAAATTTTGGCACAAAAAAGAGGAAATTCTACCCTATGCGTCGTGCCGTGTGGCTCTCGCTTTTGCTAGGAGGCTCCAAATTCAAAAAAATCAGCATTTTTGGATTTGGCAGGAAAAATTATGCTTGCTTGTTCATGGCCAAGAAATTTGGGCAGGATTTGAACCCTCAAAAAGGTCAAAAACACTCAAACATTGACCTTAGTGCCCCTATTTTGACACACAGGAAGCAACCTTGGGAGGTTTGATTTTTGACAGTGCAAATGAAGGCCAAATTAAAAAATTCGACTTGGGTTGGAATATAGACAGGTAGGCCTTTCCAACAAGCCTACTTGGAGCTGATTTTGACATTGGGAAGGCCTCAAAAAGTGGGTCTAAACAGGCGCGGTGCATAGAGAATCAAGTGTGCGCATAGAGGAAAAATTGCGAGTTTGACCAAGTTTTGCATTGTTTTCCACCCAGTTTTGGCCAGTTTGACTTTTTCACTTTCTTATTGTCAATTTATGATGTAATTTCATGTACATTGATGGATCATGATGTAGATATGTTGAATTTTCACTTGGTTAGGTAGATTCATTAGTTAAAAGGTTGTTTGAAACTGAATGAATCAGTTACCTTGTTCCTAGAGGCATTCTGTTTCATTGCGTGATTTCTAGTTCCTAGTTTAGAATCATTTGGATCAGCTGCTAAACATGTGATCTTGACCCCTAGAGGCAAGGATGAGCTATGCTTTGTCTATATTATGTATTTTTTCAGTCATTGGCATGGTTGGACTCTTGAGAAAGCCTTGAGCTTCATTGTACAGTCATATCAGCATTTTGGCTAAGGAATTGAGACCAGGGTTTGCAACAATCTTTTGGATCCCTACGGCATTTGTTTTGGTACAGTGCTCTCTTATGTCATTGTGAATTTATTCATGTGTTATATGTATCATTTCTCTTTATTTCTTCTTAGCTAAACAAGCAAGAGTGTAAGTAGAATACATTGAAAATTGCAGTGTTGTACTTGAAGTTTGCTTTAGTTTTTTCATGTTTTCCACTGTTTGGAGAGGATCCATGGTTTTTCTTGCCCTCTTCAACTCCTCCTCTGTCTAAATCCATCCATCTCTCTTGATTTAGAGTGCCAAATTCAGGTACCTACCTTGCCCCATCGAGATCCTTACAGGACTGTGTCTCATTCCCCACACCCAAAATCTACCTTCTCATCTGAGCCAACAACTCATCAACTCATTCAAACAACCTCTTGCACATGTATACCTAGCCTAAAATCAGTAATCAAATCAATGGATCTCAAGCCCTTAGTTATTATAATTTGCTAAGATTGACTCGGAGAAAGGCCTCTCCTAACCTGGTAGGGCTAGCTACCAAACTGAGTGTGGTTTGATGTTGGCCCTGGATCCTACCTTTTCAACCTCAAGTAAATCTAGGCTCCAACACAAGGAATGAAACCGAGCTTGGTTTTTGCTCAAAATTTGCAACTAAGTTCAGTGATTTAGGCTAAGTTATGATAGACAGTAACAACAAAGTATAGGGGTATAATCTTCTGAGGTTATTGAGCTACCACAAGGGCACTTAAGATGTTTGCAAGTTAGATTTTTAGTCCATAAACCAACCTGGAGATTGACTGAAGCAACATTGATCTACTTTGTAGTTGCATAGCAAAATCAGTTTGATGGCTAGCTGGCTTAACTTCAAGCTCCGTCTGTAGTTTATAAAGAAAACAACAATAACAAACAAACAGACTAATCACTCCCTAGTGGAGCCACCATTTTGTTTCTAGGAAAACTAGTGTCTATTTGATCTGCTAGTCCCACTAAGATGGGTAGCTATCTTAGAAACAAACAGTTCAAAGTAACTTGTATTTTCCTTTATGTATGATAGATAAGGGAGAAGCAAAGAGCACCAACCTTAATTTTTCGCTTGGCTCCTTGCTTGTTCCCTCTCTACATTGATAGAGCTTGCCACTCCTTTCTCACTTGTCCCACTTTAAAGAACACCTATAGAGGCAAAGCAACAAAACACCATCAAAGCATAGAGATCTATAATACCATAAACAATGTAGAATCAGAAGTATATTAACCATACAATTGCATTCACAAATACAAGATTCACAAATACACAAGTATATGGAGGAAAACTAAAATAACTTTATTCATAGTAGAAGTAGAAGAGAGGATTACAACCTAGTTGTTTGATCCAGCATCATCCTCCCAGCATGAAAGCCCTCTTCACATCATGGAAAGAAAGATCACCCAACAATACAATGTCTCAAAGAGAAACCAACAAAACTTCCTTACAAATTACAAAGTTTGGGCCTCTAGATCTCTGGGATGAGGGATCCATTTATAAATATTTGTAGAGGGGTGAGTTAGCTTCTAGGTTTTTGACTAGTGTCATTTTATTGATAGTTCTTGATTCCACTTGGAGATTTCATGATCTCTTACTCATCCCTGGGTGAATTCAAAGAGGCAAGTGTCATATGAGAAGTTTCTAGAAGATTCTTTGGGTTTCCACTTAGCAAACTGTCTCTGCCATTTGTCTTCTCTTGCCCATCACAGCCCACGGAAGGCTCTTTTAGTATGCATCGCACCTAGCTAGTGTAGCAGCCAATATGCATCGCACCCTAAGCATGGAGCAGTCTGTATGGGTCAGTTTTGGCTAGTTCTGAGTGGTTTTTGAGGTGGAACTTCTAGGAAATGATGTAATCAATTGACCATGATCCTTTAGGGTATGAAACAATAATTTTAAGGGTTTAAGAGCCCTTGGTTTATTGACATATGTGATTGGGATTGCAGTGCCCAAATATGTCTATAACAACTGGGTCCTTCCTTTTGGTTTGTGTAACGCTCTAGCCACTTTCCAAAGAGTGGTATTGAGTATATTCTCTGAATTAGTTCATGATGTAGTAGAGATATACATGGATGACTTTACTCCTTATGGCTCTGACTTTCAAGAAGCCTTATCTAATCTAGGAAAAGTTCTAGACAAGTGTATTGAGATGAACCTATCCCTTAGTCCGGAAAAATGTGAATTTTTTATGACTGAAGTGACTGTGCTAGGTCATGCAATATCTCAACAAGGACTGTAGGTGGACCCCAACAAAATTACCATCATCCAAAGGGTCCCACCTCATCAAAAATTGAGAGATGTCAGAAGTTTCCTAGGCTTAGCTGGGTATTACCAAAGATTGATTAAAGATTTCAGCAAGCTAGTCTCTCCTTTGTTTGGCCTCTTAGGTAAAGATGTCAAGTTTATATGGCCGGAAAGTTGTCAAAAAGCCCCAGATACCTTGGAGAGAAAGCTCGTGACTGCCCCAATTCTAAGAGGCTCAAATTGGGCCCTACCTTTCCACATTCACACAAATGCCTCAAACAAAGCAACAGGAGCAGCCTTGGGACAAATTGATGAAAAGTTGCCTTATGACATATACTTTATAAGAAAAAACTTGTCAAAGGTCGAGTTAAACTATACAAGGACTGAGAAGGAGCTCCTAGCTGTCATGCATTATTTAAACAAATTCAGACATTATATCACCGGCTATCAAACCTTTGTGCACACTGATCATGTTGTAATTAGATATTTAATGAACAAACTAGATGTGAATGCTCACATTATTAGATGGCTTCTTTTATTGCAGCAGTTTGATTTGACCATTACTAATAAGCCTGGTAAAGAAAATGTTGTTGCTAACTTTCTTTCTAGAGTAAATTTGCTTACAAGTGAAGAAGGGATGGTAGATAACAAAATGCTAGATGAACACCTATTTGCTATCTCAGTACTCTCTCCATGGTTTGCTGATATAGAAAACGACTTATTTTCAACACAGTTTCCTCCAAACCTATCCTCAAAAAGAGAAGAGCAAGATAGTAAGGAAAAGTTCCCCTTTCATCTGGATTGGAGGAAATCTCTTCAAACTTTGCCCATATCAAATCTTGAGAAGATGTGTCAGGGAGGAGGAAGTCTTTGACATCCTCCCAGACTATAATGATGGGCCTTGTGGAGGTCATTTTGCGGCAAAAAGAACTATCTTCAAGATATTGCAAGCAAGTTACTACTAACCCACTCTTCATCAGGATGTGAGGAGATATACCAGCTAGTGTGATCAGTGTCAAAGGATGGGGTAACCTACTCCAAAGGATGAGATGGCCATGCAACCTCAAGTGAAATTTGAGCCATTTCAGAAGTGGGGCATGGAATTTGTAGGTCCTATCAACCCTCCTTCAAAGCAAAAACAATACATCATTGTGTGCACCGATTACCTGACCAAGTGGGCAGAGACAAAAGCAATCAAAGCAGTGAGAGAGGAAAAAGTAGCTGAATTTTTTAGAGAGAACATATTCTACAAGTTTGGGTATCCAAGAGAATTGGTCACAGATCAAGGTAGTCAATTTACTTCCAATCTGATTGAAGACCTACTCACACATCATAGAATCAAGCACATGACTTCAACCCCTTACCATCCACAACCCAATGAACAGGTGGAGGTCACTAATAGAGCACTGGAAGGGATTCTGACAAAGGTAGTGAGCAGCAACAGAAAATACTGGGCAAACAAATTAGTTGAGGCCACTTGGACCTAGAACACATCATGGAAGACCACTATAGGGTTCACACCCTATGAGTTGGTCTATGGGAAGAAGGATTTTCTGTTAATAGAATTTGAATTTAATGCCCTGAGGATGGCAGCTCAGCTAGACCTAGACCTCAGCCATGCACACAAAGAAATATTACTTCAACTTAGTGGATTGGATGAACACAAAATGCAAGCCCTTCTCCATACAAATGTAGTTCAGCTTCAGAGAAAGATATGGCATGAAAAAAATATTAAGGAGAAGCAATTCCAAGAGGGAGATTGGGCACTACTCTATGATTCAAGATACAAAGATTTCAAGGGCAAACTAAGGACAAGATGGCTAGGACGCTACACTGTGGAGAAATGCAATGACAATGGTTCAGTTCTGATCAGAACCATTGGTGATGAAGCCATCCCCATGCTTTTCAATGGACATCGATTGAAAGTCTACAAGAAACACCTCTCCAAGTGAGAGTTCATTGAAGATTTGAATAATATAGTGATGGTAGTGGAGCATGTCTTAGCCACCACTTCAACCACTCACTGAAAAAAATAAAACAAAAAAAACAAGGACTCAAGTGAAAACCTGCATGAGGCGCTTGAGTCACATCATTGGGTTGAAAACCTCTTCTGAGGCAGCCCAGTGATGTCAAAAAAGAAGATAGAAAAATAAGATCCTTGGGTGAAAACCTCTCTTGGAAGTGCCCAGGGTAGGTAATTAGGGTGAAAACCTCCCTGAGGCGCCCTAGTTGTTTAAAAGAAAGGGAGGAAAAGAAAAATGAATTATTAGTTGCATTTCAGGTTTGCGGGAGGACTATAGGAAGCAGCAAAAGGTGCGAAGGGAGTCCCGAAAATAACAACATCACCGATCCTACCTTCCCACACCTTTATCCATCATTCTTGTCATTTTTATCACCTCATTATGCTTCTTTTCCAAAAACTATGTTTTCTACAGGAGGCTCTTGTAGGAATTATAGAGAGCCAGAAATGGATATAAAAGGTAGTTTGAGGGACAGGGAAGCTTCATAAAAAATCTATAAATCCTCTTGTAGTCTCCAAACCTCCTTGCCATCATTTCCAAGTCTGACCCTAAGCATTGTTCTTCTTCTTGTCTAGGAAAAACACAGAAAAAACAATTCTTATGGAAAAGAAAAAAACAAAAAAATAAGAAAGGGAACATCACCATCAACCTCACTAGAAGCTCTCTTATTACCTCTCCATCTCTATCTACATCTTTGGCATCATCCTTTTAGCTCCAAGCACAGGGAGAAGCTGAAGTTTCAAAGGGAGAAGCAGCTACAAGAGCTCCTGTAGGAATTTCTATAGCTGCTGATCCCATTAAAATCTAGCATCAACAACAAGAGGGTGAAAATTTGGAGGTTGAAGAAGACACCTGAAGCTCAGATCTGGCTAGAGGAGAACCTGCAAAAGGCACAACCATAAATCAACAAGTAGACAACATGCAACAAAAGAAACAAAGGCATGCAACAGAGAGAGAGCCACAACACCTCACAGCAAAAGCATTCACATCTCAGGTAAGTAACTAACCCACTCCTATGTTTGCGTTTGCATAATTAGCTGGAATGTAAAAACAATGAGATGGTTGAGGTTGAATGAGGGAATGATGGCCAGTTAAATTGGCCACCTTCATCTAGTTGACTCCACTCATTCGAAGATGTCACCCACACATGTGCACAGTCAACTCAAGAAAGTTGTCAAGGACAGGTAGTGGAGGAATTGTGAACTCCGATGTGATCATGAGGGATGATTATGAGGAAATGGATGTGATGACAAGGTAGCTAGGGTCCAATGGTCTTAATATGGCTAACTTACACATTGCCAGCTCACCCTCCATCACCGGAAATATCCATAAAAAAGTAATAAATACTCCTCCCCGAGCACTCTCACAACCTTCCCGTTCATTCTCTCCTCAAAACGCCACTCCTGCAAATCTCCTCATACTCCCACAGCCTCTTAACCATCATTCTCCATTGATCTCTCCCATATTCCTACTCTCGGCATTTTCTACGGGAGCACTTACATATTCTACAAGAGCACCTACAGGAATTCTACTGGAGGACACAACAGTCTTCTACAAGAGGGCTAGTGAGTTGTTTTGAAGGGAGAAAACACAAGTTTGAGCACAATTATCAGGCTGAGTAGGTAGGTTCCATGCATAACCCCATTTAATATCAAAAAATTAAAAAAGTGGTTTAAATTCAGGGGTGAAATCAAGCCTTTAGGTGGAGGAAATACATAAAAATTTTCTGCTTATTTCTTAAGAAAAAACACACTCTCTTTGTTTCTCTGTTTTTATTTAATAATTGTTGTCTCCGTCTCCACATTTGGTTTCCCAAAGAAGCATAAACAAAATGACATGATGTTTTATGAGGAAGGAGCCCACCAACTCCTCCAGGCTCCATGCACATCCCCAAGCAGTGGACATATTCATAAGAGCAAATTGGATTGACTTTTTTGAAAAATTTCGAGGGTTTGATAAGGAAATTGCCCAAGAATTTGCCCACTCTTTGGTCCCTCATACTAGAACACATGCCACTATCACCTTTAGAGGTCTTTCCATGGAGATAACCCTTGAATTTATTAGTAGGGTCACTACCCTTCCTCTTGGGCTGCCTTGGAGTAAGGATGAGAAACCAATTGGTCAGGCTGCCAAGAAAAACTTCTTCCAAAACAATGAAACCCCTATTGAAGATAAAAATGGAATTAGAAGGGCTAGCATACCATATCTTTGGGATGAGGTTAGCTTCCAAATAATAAAGCATATTTCTTGTGAGGGGGGGTACAACATTGTCTGTGGTTACCACTTTAGAATCCTTCATGAATTAAGGTATGGCATGGACACTCTAGCCCCTCAGAAGCTCAGCATCCCCTACTTCCTCCTACAGTCTCTCATTGACTCCAGCATTAAAGTTCAAGAAGGAAATTCATAGTAGCTATCTCAGCATGGGTTAATCAAAATTTTAGTGGAAGAAGCCCTCCATACATTTACACTCCCTATAGCATGGGAAATCCTCCAAAACATGACAATTGAGGATGACATAAAGACCCTAACCTATGATATCAGTCCTACTGGCAGTGAGGAGGAGAAGCAGCAAGGGGGAGAAGGTGAAGCAACTAGTGACTTCGAAAAACAAGAAGGGAAGAAGGAAGAAACTAATATAGAGGAGGAGAAAGCTAAAGAAACATAACAAGAGGAAATAGAGCAAACAAAGACAGAAAAAGAGGCAGAAGGAAGAGAAAAAAAGGCAGAAAAAATAGAACAAGAAGAAGTGTCCCCTGAGACTCTATAAAGAGAGGTAGCAACTACTCTCACTACCCTCAGTACCCCCATCAAGCTAAAACAGAAGAGGAAAAGACAGGTCTCCATGTATTTCAGGGCTAGGAAGAGCACAAGAATTAAAATAGGAAAAACCCAACCTTCCTCAAAAGTGCCAATTATAATTGAAGATTCACCCTCTACCCAAGGAAAGGAATCCCCTTCTAAGGTAGCTATCACATATCAAAAGGGGGACTCCTATATATCCCACATGGAAAGAAAAGGTAGAACTACAGGACCGGAAAATAGTCTTTCAGGAAGCACAGACAGTTCTACAGGAGACACTGTCAGAACTACAGGAGACCCAAAAGCTTGAGAAAAGGGTAGAGGGATAGCCATAGAGAAAAGAGGAAGAGACAAAGCTACAAGAACCTAATCCCTAGCCCAGTCTTCATTCCTACTACAATCTTCTTGAGGCAGGAAGAATAATTCTACAAAATTTGCAATTCCACTATTCTTTGAATTAGAGAAAGAGAGAATAAGAACACATGGATTGATGAAAATATCCAAATCTATGGGAGTTGATGATATTGGCCATATGGAGAGAAAACTCAGAGAGAAGGGCAGAGAGTTGAGTGCTATAATACATAGAGAAGCAATTATAAGAAGCCAACTTGAAACAAAAAATGAATTGCTAAGAAGGCGGCTGAAAGAAAAAGAGACCCAACTGGCATGCATGACCAGCTGGTCCATGGATACATTGCAATTTAGAACACCAGCAAAATCCTATGGCCTATATCTCAAGAAGCAATGATTGCAATTTTAGATAAAGACTTTGGCACAAAGAGGCACAATGTGTTTCCAAGATTACAGGCAGTTTATGGACCTGTGTGACCAAAGCATATCAGAAGGTAAGGCAAAGATGGAAAAATTCTACCTACATAACATGGCCCTCACAAACATGAATGTGTGGGATCCCAATGCCGGGCTAGGGGATCTACAACTAATGGCCATGGCCTCATGGATGAACCATGAAGAGTTAAGGGGAGTAGAAATAAGAAGGTTGATGGTAAAGGAGCAGAATGAGCCATTACTGATCAAAGCCAAGCCATTAGGCCCCATGCCACTCATCAACACACATAACCTTCTTATCAATAATCCTCAGATTTCCCCTAGTAATATAAGTGATCAGGCACAAGAAATTGCACACTTTGAAGATATGGAAAGGCTATTTGGGGATGACTGTGTGCATGCATGTATGAGGAGATGGAACACCTTACCACACAGTTTGCAGATCAGGGAATATCATTCCCTAATGAGGATGAGGGATTCATTAAGGAAATTTCCCATGTATAAGCGCTCCATGCAGAGGCTGAAGGTCAATTGGATTCACCTCAAATTGAGTCCCCCACTGCTGTTAGGCATGCTAGAAGGTAGAAGAGAAGAAGAAGAGCAAGAGTAGTTGGAAGAGATAGATAAGAAGATAGGATTCTATGACAAGGAAGAGGAGACCACATTAGAAGCATGGGATCTTAGAAAGGCCACCAAGGCCATAAAATATAAGATGGAGTAAGTTGCTCAGAGGATGAGCAACACTTTCAATAGGGGGTGACGATGAGCCTCATAAATGGGTAATTATATGGGTTCATTTTACCTCCTAACCTAGTCAAATCAACCATTCTCTTAGCTATTTGCATGATTTTCTGATTATATTTATGCTTATAGAGTGATTTTAGTTAGTTATGATGCCATGTGGTCTAATATGTGTTTAATACAAATTATTGACGAATTTTAAGCTCAAAGTCAAGGATCCAGTGGAAAAATGGCAGAGGTAACTCAAAGTAGACAAAGGAGAGGACATATAGGAGGGAATTTCCCTCATTTATTACTCCTCACTTCGAATTCCCCTTCATTCAGCTCGAAGTACAAGCAACCAAGTCATGCACTAAAAGGCAACTGAGAAAGTGGATGATGATTGAAGATTATCTCGAGTTTTCGGAACAAAGCCTCCCTGACTTCAAGGAAGCTATTGGTAGCTTCATTTGTATAAGTAGAGAGGCCTAGGGCCTCACTAGGGTCAAATTTTTGTTGGATTTTTGTTGTACTTTTTCTTATGTAAACTCTGCTCAGCTTCAAGCTTATTATTTTGACAGTCTCATGTAATTTTGTTATTGTTTTGGAAATAAAGATGGAATCCTTTTTGAGTTAGCACTAAGTTACCTCAGAGGGCTAAAGCTCTTGGGTTAGGGCCCAATCCAAGTAGCCAAGCTCTTATTTACTTGTATTTGTATCTTTTATTTCAGTTTGTAGATTAGGTTATTGTTAGATGTATTTCTTTTATGGTTAAAAATAGGTTGCTTTTGATGATTCAGTAGTTTGCTTCCATTTGTGCTTTCTATAGCAGGTTAAGAAGTGATAAAGGAAAGACCGAAAATGATAGCAATAGAGCCTTGGCCTTTCTTCCTCCCTTTGGGACCATGATCTGAGGCAAATACCCTCTTGCTGCACCAAAAACACAAATTTTCCTCATTCATAGGACTTCTAGTGTTTGTAGCTTCTTAGTTGATTAATAGTCTAGTTTGTTTTGCTTCATAACTTCTAAATCATGCTAATTTATTTATTTGTAATAGTCTTCTTTCATGCTTTCCTTTCTTGTAGCAGTTATCAACATTTCTTTTCATAGATTATAGTTTAGACTAGTTTGATGCAAAACTCTGTTTTCTTAGATGTACTTATTTCATTGATTGCTTGATATTATTGGTTGACTGTCACTTGTTTATGTAGTAGATACCTTATAGTAGTAGGCTAGCCTATTATCCATCCCATCCTCCATCTGATCCATTCCCAATAGGTCACCCAAGTCTCCCCTCAATTTTGCCTTAGTTTCCTACATTTTCCATAGAATTTCTTCCCCTCTCCTTGAGCAAATCCAATCATCTTTCTCTCTCCTAATGATTCTTGGTAAACCCTAGGTGCCCTAACACCACATTCCAACCTTCATCCACCTTTTCCACCCACTCTCACACCCTCAAAATAGCCAAAACTTCTCTTGGCCTCCTCTTGTAGGCCTCATGTAGAACGTTGTTTTTCCTCCTATAGGTTTCCTGTGTCCTCCTGTAGATTTTCCTGTAGGATTTCTTTTGAAGGATGAGTGTGGGAAAAGCCTCTAGAAGGCCACCTGAGACCTCCTAGGATCCATCCGCACCATCCTACATCCTCTCGAGTCTCAAAACCACACTCCAACACCACCTATTCGCTACTACATTCAGAAACAATAAATTACATGCATGTCAAAATTCACATAAAAATACATAAAAATCCAAAAAGATGTTTTTTGCTCATTTAGTACTAGAAATAGCTTAGTTAGATTTTGTTTACTTATTTGAATAGATAATGACATTCTTTTCATGGTTTCATAGTGCTTTCTACAAAAGTAGGGTTAGTTGGTTAACTAGGATTTACTTGGTTTTCTTTACATTTCAGTCTTTCTCCTTTCTGCAGTTAGAGTAGTATCTGTAGAGTAGTATTTCTCTCTTTTCATCACATATAGAGCTTCTTCTAGAATCCATAGAAGTTGGCTTGAATTAATAGTGATCTTGCACCAGTTGACCAAGTGACAATCTGCAGTAAGAATTAGTACTTTTGCATACAACGCAGTCGCTTCAAAGTTTGTTACGAACTACCGGGTTGATAAGAGTAAAGTAGGAAGCCCAGGAGTTGTAGCATTATTGCTACAATACTGGTGCTCACCAGGTATGATTAATGTTTTAAGATCCTTTCTTCATTATTTTTTAATTGTATATTTAGATGAAATTTTGATATTCAACAAATCATGAGAAGAGCATGTCAAGCATGTGAGGAAAGTGTTGGATGTTTTGAAAAAAGAACAATTCTTTCTGAAGATGTCTAAATGTGATTTCGAGAAACCTTCCTTAGTGTATTTGGGCCACATAGTTGGAGGAGGTGAGATGAATATTGACACATCTAAAGTTTCCATCATCATCAATTGCCTAATAGCCAAATCAGTCACAAAAGTAAGGATTTTTCTGGGAGCAGTGTAGTACCAGAGAAAGTTCATTGCCAATTTCTCTTCCATAGCAGCCCCAGTACATGATTTGACTAGCATGAAGGTTGTCTTCCAATGGTGACAAAAACAACAAAAATAATTCTATGCTTTAAAAGAAATTACCAATTCATCTCTAGTTTTAGGATTGTCTGATTTGAAACAATGATTTGAAATACAAACAAATTCAAGTGACTATGCCATGGGTGCGGTTTTTTTATAGCATGGTAAACCCATTTCATTTCATTCTGAGAATTTTAATGGTGTTGTTATCATCTATCCTACATATGATAAGGATCTTTACACATTGGTGCAAAGTGTGAAGAAATGGAAGAATTAGATAATGGGAAAAGAAATTGTTATTCACATTGATCATCAACCATTGCAATATCTACAATCTCAAACAAAATTGTGGCAATCAAGGCCCTTTCGTTGGATCGGATTCTTATAGAAATTTCACTTGGTAGTCATGTACAAGAAAGTATTTATAAAAAAGTGTTTGATATGGTTTCTAGACCGGCTGTTAATGTAGCCATTTTACTCAAGAATCGTTCTATTTTGCGTCAAAGTTATGTTGAACAATATGCACATGATGCTAAATTTCAAGAGGTATATTCAAACTTGAGTCAAGGCCACCAAGTTGAGGAATTAGAGTACCATGTACATGATAATCTATTGTATCATTTGGGAAAAAAAATTGTTCCACAGAGAGAGAGAGTAAATGTCATAAGGATAGCACAAACTTATGTTATTGTTGAACATTTCGGTGTATGTAAAATAGTGGAAAATATTCAGAGGTATTTTTACTGGCCTCGTATGCTTGAAAGTGTGTCATGTTTTATCATAGGTTGTTTATAGTGTGTAGTCAGTAAGCCTAGTAATAGTAAACTAGGATTGTACACACCACTTCCAGTACCTTCATGTCCATGGGAGAGTGTTTCTATGGATTTTGTAGGAGGTCTTCCTTTATCAAGAAAAGGTCATGATTATTTGTACGTAGTTGTGGATAGGTTCAACAAGATGTTAATATTAATTCCTTGTAAAAAACAAATTATAGCTAAATAAACAACTCAACTTTTCTTTCAAAATGTATGGGTTCATTTTGGATTACCTACTTTTATTGTAAGTGATCGTGATTCCCAATTTGTTGGGAATTTTTGGTCAAATTTATGGAACTTGATGGAGATCAAGTTGAAGAAAAGTACAAACTTCCATACGTAAATAGATTGTCAAATTGAAGTTCTTAACAGGAAAGTTATTCGTTTTCTAAGAGGATATTGCCACAAACAACCTAAGTTGTGGGATGAACAGTTGCATTATATTAAGCATGCTTACAACCGAGAAAAACACTCTTCTACTCTAACTTCGCCTTTTGAGGCATGTCTTGGTTATCTTCCTAAATCGCCCTTTGATTTCATCTTTGAGAAAGATGTAGTTGTAGATGGACATAGTGACATAGACAGAGCAAAGAAATTCATTGAGAAAATTTAGTTGATTCACAAAAAAGTTCAAGAACAACTAGAAAAGAGTCAAGGCAAGTATAAGGCAAGGCATGATAAGCATCACATGGAACATCAATTTAAATTAGGTGATGAAGTTTGACTTTACATTACCAAGGAAAGGCTTCAAGGTGAAGGTAAAATGCTAAAAGGAATCTGTTATTGTCCATTTAAAATTCTGGAAACGATTGGTAATAATGCTTTCAAGCTTGATTTTTCTTGATATATGCAAATTTCTTTTGTTGTTAATGTTGAAAATTTGAGATTGTATGAGTCTCCTTTGATTGGAGGTCAAGGATAAAGTGTACAAATTCCATCAATTGAAGTTTTTTCTCTAGGACTTCTTGACGAGCTTTAGGAAGACACCATACTTGACAAGAAGAACAAGGTCATCAAAGAGGGGAAATGTTGATTATATTTGAGTGGGTCTCAAAGGTACAAATCCATTAAATACCAGATGGATTGAAGAGGGGAAGGTGAAGGAACAGGACCCTCATTTGTTCAATAAATGAAAATAATATTTTTGGGTCCAAAAGCTTCCAGTAGGGAGGAGTGATAAGGTGCTCAAAATTATGCTAAAAAATCAAAGTGTCAAAATTTTGTTAAACTCAGCTTCAAATCAAAGAGCTCGTCAGTCTGTTTCCAATGATGTGAACGACACTCAAATCTGAGCTCGTATGCAGAATTTAGAGAAAATCAAAGTTCATATTTGACTTGCTTGCATGGCAAGATTGAATGACTTGGGAGACCCTTCACTGAATGAGGATGCACTAAGTGGTAGGCCTCCATTAGCCATCACATATCAAAATCGCAAGTCAAAATTAGATTGTGTTAAAGAATCAACCCCCAAGTAGGGAAGGGTTGTTATGCAATAAATCACAATCACACATCGGTGAAGGGAGTGAGGTATGACAAAATCGGCCCCCAGTGAGATTAGGGTTGTGATGTGATTTCACCATCGCAAATCAAAATACTGCATAGTCCCACATATCCAAGATCATTTGTTTCCTATCGATCGCAATATTACGAATGTGATAAGCTTATAGGCTCCATTTAATACTTCCTACAGGTCTGCACACATCACAATCACACATAGCCATTGTGTTCATAGACTTTAAGCCCATCGGTCCTTGCCAATTGTGATTTGCGATTCGGTTGACAGATTATGGGCCCCCGCATGGCAAAATTTTTTCCTAGTTAGCATTTTTTGGTGCTAATTTGTAGGATCATGTCAAATGTGGAGCAAATTGTGGAATGAAAAGTGGGAAAACTAGGAGATGTCATAACTTCTTCATCTTTCCACAAAATTGGTTGCAAAAATAGGCTAGATAGCCATTTTTTATGATTTCTGAACTTATTGAGATAGATTTCATAGGTATTTCAGCATTGTAAACACACTTTTGTTGTAATTTTGAGCATAATAGAGAGGCCAAAGCATTGGAAGCTGGACCAAGGAGACATAGCCCAGGGGGGAGAACTCCTCATCAAACCTCTATATTGTATGTTGTATTTTGATGTTCTTTGCTATTATTTTTCTTTTGTTCAACATAAATTTTATGTTAAATTGTTCATAACATTTACATAAGAAACTCTCATGGGAATCAGTTAATTAAGAAAATGGTGAATCCTTAAGAACTTGATAAGAAAATGATAAGAATCTTGGGTTTTATTCTGAATGGGGAATTAGCACAACATTACTAATATGCACCATTTCAGATCAACCACACACTCAAAAGACCCCCAAGTGTTGCAACGATATTAATCCACACCCATATCTTCCACTAGGTTAATTCGACACACCAAATAGAAAACATGACTGTGTCCATGAACCAAACACTAGCAGAGAAAGAATCCCACATGAAGACCATAAGAATAGAAAAAGCGTTACATATAATGCACAAGTGGAAAGCCCCAAAGGGTCACTACACCACTGCCTCGAGCCAGAACTCACATAATCTGAACCAACCCCACAACAAAGACCTCAAACTCTACTCAATTTTTCTCTAGGGTCCCAAATGAAAGCTTAAGAACCAAAACTTGAACCAATTTTTGCATGATAGGTTACCTTTGTGCTTCATCATCTGAGCCAATTTCAAGGCAAGAATGCATGGCCTCTCATGCTCGACCTCACCAACTTGCACCCAACACTCATCGCTCGAAACTCTTCACCCGTTCTGTTATATCTGCACTCCATGATATCACCGATTAACACTTATGTATAGTTCAGATGGTAGAGATCTTGTCACATTAATATTTGTTGTTCTTGGAGCTTCCCATCAGATGCCTTGAGGGGAAAACCCTCAAGACAGTTAGCCACCTATTTTACCACCCCTATTGTGGGAAGCTTTGTCTTCGTTAATTAATTGGGAGAGAGTGGCCTTATCGCCTAGATCTAGGTTGACTAAGCTAAAAGGCAAGTGCCAACTTATGGCAATGTCTTGATGTTTTATCATTGTACACCAATTCCCCATTGAGTATGCAACCTTGTTTCCAGTTCTCAGTGAGTGAGCTGTGATAAGATATGAAAACCTATCTATAATATTCTTTACCCTACTTACTTGTAACTCCAATCTCTAGTTGTGCACAAGGTTGGAGGGGGGTGGAACCATCAATAATATTTTGTGCCATATGTATGATAATATTTGAATCTCCTGCAATTTGAATCTTAGAACATCCAAGCCTTAGAGTGAGGAGGAGTCCTTTCACCGGGTCAATTTACTCCACAACACTATTCGATGTGGCTCCACAATACCCTGCATATATGACCATTGGGGAACCAAGGGAGTCACAAATCACCCCTCCAAAACCTGTTGGGCATGGGTTGCCTTTAGAGGCCCCATCAAAATTATTTTGGCAAAATTGAGAGGGGGCTTGGTGAATATTTATGTTTTTACTATACCGAAAAGGAAAATGCTCCGCTCCAAAACCTATCGCACATGGGTTTCCTTTAGAGGCCCCATCAAAATTAATTTTGGAAAAACCCAAAGGGGGCTTGGTGAACATTTCTATGTTTATTATACCCAAATAAAAATGCTTTTTAGAAATATTTTGGTTATTTATTCTATATTTCATATTAAAAACAAGAGATTTTGAAATAATTTGATATTTTCTTCCTCAGTTACAATAGGTTTTCTCAATGTCTTGTAACTTTTTTAATAAGATATCTTTTATTTTTAGTTGGTGTAAAATTGGGTTCTCTAACTTATATTAATTTTCCATGTTTTTGGGCTCGTATGTGACAAGAATATAAATATTTGATCTAGCTTCTCACTGGTTCATTAATTTTCTCTATAATGGACAATTAGTTAATCAACCTAAATCTATATATGCACAATATTTGCATAAATTTTCTCTACTATTGTTTCCCTAAGCTGAAAATGTTAATAGATTATATATGTTGTTGCGAACCTTCTTTCTTTGATCCATATCAATGTGCAATTATATTTTGGGTTATTAGGTTGATTGTATTAAAAGATTAATGACCCATCATTAGTCCCATTGTCCTTGAACCTATATATGTATGTTGTTTTGTAAGTCATTTTAGTACATTTTCCTTTTACTATTTGAACCATCCAAGAGAAGTGTAAATTCCATTAGTTATTATTATAGTGTTCTCATCTCTTGCTATTTCTATCTAAGCATGTTCAGGTTCATTTTGCACTTCCTTGGACCATTATTCCATATAGGGACTACATGTTCTTCAAAACCTTTTGGTTTGTCCTTTGGTATCTAATAGATACAAAGTTAACCAAATTAACAACCTTTTATCCCTAAATAGATGGACAAACAATAATGGTCAATTGGATGATTGTGCATATCTCACACACGTGAAAATCCAAGAATTCATCTATGTGGGATGAAGTCCTTCCAAATGTTTATCATTCTATAACAAACCCCTTAATAACCCTATTGGCTACAATGTTTTTCACATGTATTTAGGGTTCCAATTATTGTCCCTAATTGATGTAGTTGTTCCTAGATCATCATCAAACAATGTCCTCCCATGCTCAGGTCAAGGAAAATAGAGAACTCAGATTTTTTGAATGAATCCAACACCTGAAATAATAGGTTCTTGATATCTTGTGAAATGCCAATGACGCGTAGAAATAGTGATATGACTAGCATATGGTTGCACACAAGTTTTCGGTTGGTGAAAAGGTATAGTGGAATTTTTAGAAAGAGAACCTCACATACCCCCACAAGAAGCTCAAACCACATTGATATAGGCCTCACACAATCATGAGGGCTATGGGTGAAAATTATTTTGAATTTATTATTCCCTCTTTCCTTCTCATCATCCAAGAATTTTACATGGATTTTCTTTGACCATATTTTCCACCTTTAATGGACATCGTGAAGGCCATTGAATAGATATCCCCCATATAATCAATCCTAACTTCATAGAATAGGATATGGTGGATTAGATGATGGAGAAAAAGACAACGAATACCCGTTAGTACCATATACAACTATATTGGGTTGTTAAAGAAAGGGAACTTCTTGTTTGGGGAAAGTGGCTCTCCAAGAGACAAATTCAATAGAAGGTTCCCCATTTGATGATACAAATTAACTTAATGGATACCATTACCTTAGAAGGAGGAAGGACTAACATTTTGAAGAATGCAACTAGCACCAATATTCATAATTTTACTTTTCAAAAAGGAAATTGATTATTAATGAATAATGACTTATTAAAGCATGGGTTTCATTCTTGGATCAATGTTTTCTAGGACAAAGCCCACATTAAAGGCTAGTAGGATTTTTCTTGAGTCATTAGACTCATTTTAATTATTATTAGACCCTTCTTGGTTTTTGTATCATGTAAAAAGAATTCTTTTTGAGTAAATTTTTTTTTTTTACACCTCCATAACAAGTTGATCTTGTCCACCAAAAGTTGGCCTACATGAGGGAAACTTGACCCAGCAGAAAGGATATATAAGGAGATGAAATTTGACCTATTTGTCACATTCACTCAACAAGTTTGATCTTCAAGCAAGATAAGAAAAAAAAAGAGTGTGAAGTAGATGGGAAGACCTAAACTGAAGTTTTTGGGCTATGTATTTCTCACATGTGAAAATTTTTTGGGTAGTTGTTGGGGTTTAAAATATGTGTTTATAAGAGGTCCAAAATTATGTTGTTGGGGTCGAAATTCTACTATTGGTGGGGCCAAATTATGAATTGAAGTTGCTATTCAGGAGTTGTCACTTAGAGTGTTTTATGAAGATCATTTGTTGCATGGAAGGGTTGACTTGGTGTTGGAGGAGGTATTTCTGTAGGTTTAAGTAGTCTTGACGTGTCTCATCTTGAATTAAATCGACTAAAGGAAGAGTTCTTGATTGGGTTTTCCCTGTTGGGCTATGCTATATTCTTTCCACGACTAGCCTAAGTAGTTAACCAGGGGGTTAGAGGTGGGGGGGGCAAGCCCCCCATCATTGTGCCAATTTTGTAGCAAGGGGGTCATAGGGGGTTTGAGGGGGATGGGTAGCCCCTGTCTACGGGGTTCAGGGCAGCACCCTAGGAAATTTTTTTTTGGGACCCTATATTAGGTTGGGCAGACCTACCTATGGTTTTGTGCATGATTTTCGCACATGGTTTTGGACGTGATGGTTTTCGGTCCATGGTATTGGATTCTTTGGCATGTATAAATATGTATTGTAACATTAAAAGGAACATAATGAAAAATAAAGCTGGTAGTCCTGATTTTAGGATCGAGGGGAAACTCTCTGTGTATATGTGTTTTATGTGTTATGCTCTCACATTGTTTATTTTTTGTGTTTCAGAATTTGTATGCAGGTAGTTTCTGTACAGGGTTAAAACCTACATTTGGTATCAGAGTTGTTTTGGTTTCAAGGGGATGCCTTTGTTGTTGAGGGGTTTCACTCAGACCTGTAGTACACCCTGTTTAGTGGGAGATCTGTTAGATTGATTCTCATGGTCAAAGGAGATGGTGAGCATTGGAAAGATAGAGATCGAAAAATTTAATGGTTAGAGTTTTGAGTTGTGGAAACTCAGGATGGAGGATCTGTTGGTGGATAAAGATCAGTGGATCACAATAGATCTAGGTATTAAACCAATGGGAGTGTCCGATGTAGAATGGAAGAATTTGGATTGGAAGGCAAAGGGCACAATATGAGTGTGTGTCTTAGATTCAGTATTGTTGAATGTATCAGGGGAAGCTACGGCTAAGGTTTTGTGGGACAAGTTAGGGACTTTGTACCAACGTAAGTCTTTGGTGAATAAACTGTTCCTACGCAAAAATTCGTATAACCTGAAGACGAAATATGGAGACTTGGTGACAGAGAATCTAAACGCATTTAATACTGTGATAAGTCAATTATTATCTCTCGATATAAAATTTCAAATGAAGATAAGTGCATCAGTTTGTTGTGTTCTCTACTAGATTTTAGGATAGTCTAGTTATTGAAATAGGTAGCAATGCAACTACCTTGTAGTTTGATGAAATAGCCTCATCCTTGCTGATGGAGGAGATGGGACAGAAAAATATGGAGAGCTAGAATGTTGATGCCTTGTCTGTATGAGAATAGTCCAAGAACAGAATCAAAAATAAGTCATCAAGTGGGAGATCTAAATCTAGAGGGAGATCTAAATCTCCATGAAAACTTGTAAAGGTGGTGTGCTATAAATGTGGAAAGGAAGGGCACTACAAAAGGGATTGTAAATCTAAAGCTCCTGATAAAGGAAAGGGATATGATGATTCTCCTTATGTAGAGGCGAAAACCACCTCAAATGAAGTTGGGGATGTGTACTTGGCTTCTTCAAGTACACATGTAGATCATGAGGCATGATTGATTGACTCAGGTGCATCCTTTCACTTCACTCCCCATAGAGAGTGGTTCTGTGAGTATGAGAAATATGATGGTGGTGATGTCTTCTTGGGAGATGATAGGAAGGATAGAAACATTGGTCGCGGAAAAGTTAAGTTGAATTTCCAAGGTGGAAGGGTTAGAACACTTTTAGGTGTTCTGCATATTCCTGCATTGGCCAAAATTGATTTTTGTAAGCAAGTTGGATGATGCGGGTGTAAAAATAGTGTTCGAGAAAGATACCTACATGATGGTTTGGGGAGCACTAGTATTGATGCAGGGAGTTCAGATTGGAACTCTATAAAAGCTGCAAGATAGCACTGTTGCTGATGGGTGCAACAATTTTATGGTTCTAAAAGTGGAACAAAAAATCTAGTGGTCTCTCGAGAGAAGACCATGTTGTGGCATCAAAGGATTGGAGATATTGGAGAGAAGGGCCTTTTGTTAGAAAATTATATATTACAGAGAAATGGAACACATAAAATATTGCAAAAAGATAAAAACAAAAAATGCATAAAACAATAGAGACATAGATATACGTGGTTCACCCAGTTTGGGCTATGTCCACCCCAAACAACTAGTCCTTCCTTTCTATTATCCAGCAAAATGAAGAGACACAACCTACAATAGATCCACTGTAATATCCTCTATTTTCTCTCATAGTCTCACCTCTCTAGTTCTCACTCGGAGAATACACATCTTTTACACAGCTTCAATACAATGCCCTCATATGAAGAGAGGGGTTGCCTTCTAGGGAAAAACACCTAAACTAAACATAAGTTCTACCATCAGATCATCTGCCTAATGAACGGCCCAGATTGATTAGAAATTACTATAATTTTACAAGGCAATTTTACATCTGTTTTTTAGCTTCAAGGGCATTGCCCTCGAGCCCCTGCTGGGGGACCGCTGGCCCCTAGACCCCCGCGTTGGGTGGGATAGGCCCCCCCGCAGACTCCCATAGGGGAGACAAGTCCCCCCCCCTACACCCCCACACGTGGAGTGGTGTACAAACTTCCTGGGCTATACATCCGGTTGAAACAAAGACCTCTGAACAATCATGCTCCACATCCAATAATCTCCCACTAGGAGAATGATTGTAGCAACTCCATCACTACTTCATTTTCTAGACAATGACTCCTCTTTGGACTTGGTTGTTTCTCATCTTCATCATCATCCTTGAAGACCAATTGAAATTGAACATATTCTTAGTTTCTCCCTGGTTACAACTTTTCTTAGCATATTTGTAGGATTTTGGCTAGTGTGTATCTTTTCCAGCTTCAACTCTCCATCTTCCAACACTGATTGTATGAAATGGTACTTGAGTTGTATGTGTTTAGTCCTGGAATGAAATGATGAGTTCTTTGCAAGATGAATGGAAATTTGGCTATCACTGTATAATGTGCCCATATCACGCTCCTTACCAAATTCACCCATAAACCTTTGTAACCAAATCATTTCTTTACTAGCCTCTGTAGCAGCAACATACTATGCTTCTATTGTTGAAAGTTCAACAACACTTTGGATTTTTGAAACCCAACTGACAGCTATTCCACCAACAGTAAATACATATCCTGTAGTGCTCCTCCTATTATCTTTGTCACCTGCCATATCTGCAACAACATATCCATGTAGAGAAATGTTTGAACCACCAAAGCATAATGCTTAATTTGTGGTACCTTTCAAATATCTGAGAATCCATTTCACTACCATCCAATGTTCCTTTCCTAGATTGTTCATGTAACTACTTACAACTCCCACTGCATGTGCAATATCAGGCCTTGTGCAGACCATTACATACATTAAGCTTCCAACAGCTGATGCGTATGGAACTTTAGACATATAATCCATGTCTTCTTGGTTCTTTGGGCATATTTCCTTACTAAGTTTGAAATGACTAGCGAAAGGTGTACAAACTGGTTTTGCATTGTGCATATTAAATATTTTCAACACCTTTTGTATGTACTCATTTTGAGACAATGTTAATTTGTGATTTTTCTTGTCTCTAGTGGTTCTCATACCAAGGATTTGTTTTGCAGCTCCCAAATCCTTCATTGAAAATGAATTTGCCAATTTTCTTTTGAGCACATTTATTTCCTACATGTTAGAACCTTCAACAAGCATGTCATCCACATACAATAACAATATAATATAGTTGCCATCATTTTTCTTTTTCAAATAAACACAATCATCAAAGTGACATCTAGTATAACCTTGTTCAGACATAAACTTGTCAAATTTTAGATACCACTACCTTGGAGCCTGTTTTAAGCCATACAATCTCTTCTTCAACCTGCACACTAGTTTCTCCTTCCCTTTCACTTCATATCCTTATGGCTGCTACATATATATCTCTTTCTCCAAATCCCCATGGAGAAAGGCTGTCTTTACATCTAACTACTCAAGATGCAAATATTCAATTGTTACTAGACTTAAAATAGTTCTGATTGAAGTCATTTTAACAACAGGAGAAAATATTTCATCAAAATCAATATCTTTCTTCTGTGCAAATCCCTTCACCACAAGTCTAGCTTTGTACCTCTGTTTTCCTCCATCTTCTTCCTTCAGCCTGTAAACCCATTTATTCTTCAATGTAATTTTTTTTGCAGGCAACCTGACTAAGTCCCTAGTCTGGTTATGCATTAAGGAGTCCATAACTTCTTCCATGGATACCTTCAACTTCTTCCTGCTTTCAACTTGCATTGCTTCTTCATAATATTTGGGTGCACCAAAATCAATCAACAATAAATAATATAATGAAGGAGAGTATTGTTCAGGGGGTTTAATTATCCTGATAGATCTTCTTATACAAGACCTTTTCATTGAATATTACATCTCTGCTCCTAATGATTTTGTGATTTTCGTAATCATATAAGTGATAACCAAAATCATTAACACCATATCCAATAAAGGTACATTTATTTGACTTTGCCTCAAGCTTTGTTCTATTTTCTTTATCAATATGGACAAAGGCCTCACAACCAAAAGGCTTTAAAAAAGAGTAGTTTACCTTTTTACCTGTCCATGCTTCCTTTAGAACACCACCATCCAAGGAACTTGAAGGCCCTCTGTTTATTAGATAAACAACAATATCTACAACATCTGCCCAAAACTATAAAGGAAATCCTACATGCAATCTCATGCACCTTGCACGCTCCATGATTTTTCTATTCATCCTTTCTGACAAACCATTTTCTTGTGGTGTTCTTGGAACTTTCTTCTCTCTGTGAATTCCATGCTTTGAAAATTACCTATCAAACTCTTTGCTGCAATATTCACCTCCATTGTTTGATCTAAGACACTTCAATTTCTTTCCTGTCTCAATC
>APFE030252116.1:267865-299273 GCA_000404065.3 Pinus taeda
TTTTCTTTATCAATATGGACAAAGGCCTCACAACCAAAAGGCTTTAAAAAAGAGTAGTTTTCCTTTTTACCTGTCCATGCTTCCTCTGGAACACCACCATCCAAGGAACTTGAAGGCCCTTTGTTTATTAGATAAACAACAGTGTCTACAACATCTGCCCAAAACTGTAAAGGCAATCCTGCATGCAATCTCATGCACTTTGCACGCTCCATGATTGTTTTGTTCATCCTTTCTGACACACCATTTTCTTGTGGTGTTCTTGGAACTATCTTCTCTCTGCGAATTCCATGCTCTGAACTGTACCTATCAAACTCTTTGCTGCAATATTCACCTCCATTGTCTAATCTCAGACACTTCAATTTCTTTCATGTCTCAGTCTCAACCAAAGCTTTCCATTTCTTGAAAGTATCAAATACATCAGATTTATTCTTAATACAATAAATCCAAGTTGTTCAAGTTGCATCATCAATAAAAGTAACATAATAACGAGAGCCACCGAGAGATGATACCTGAGCAGGTACCCATACATCTGTATGCACAAGTTCTCATTTTTCGCTCTTCTTTTCTTTCTCAACTCTGAGAAATCTGACTCTCTTCTGTTTTCCATAAATGCAATTCTCACAGAAGTCCAAATCAACATTCTTCAAACCTAGCAACAAATTCCTTGAGTGAAGAATCTTCATTCCTTTTTCACTCATGTGTCCAAGCCTATGATGCCGTAATGATGCATCTTCTCCTTTTGAAGTTAAAGCATTAACAGAGTTAGAAATACCATTGCATAAATACAATGTACCAACCTTTTCGCCTTTTGCTATTACCAGGGCTCCTTTGGTGACCTTCCAAGCTTTATCTGTGAAAGTTGTCACACAACCTTCACCGCCTAACTGCCCTGTTGAAATCAGAATTTTCTTTAGATCTGGAACATGCCTTACCTCCTTTAGTAGCCATTTGTTTCCATTCTGCTGTTTTATAAGAACCTTACCCATTCCAACAATTTTACAGGGTTTATCATCACCCAAACGAACTTGTCCGAAATCTCCTTGAACATAGTCATGAAAGTATTTCTTATCAGGTGTGGCTTGGAATGAGGCCCCTGAATCTACCACCCAGGAATCAGTAATATTTTTGAAAGAAAGAATCAAAGCATCTTGTAACACCTCACCTGTCACATTTGCTTCATGATTGTTTTCTTGCTATGCATCTCCTTCTTTTGCCTTCCGAGATCTACAGTGTTTCTTTGGGTGTCCTTTCTTTCCGCATTTCTAGCACACTATCTCCGATCTGGACTTGGATATGCCTTTCATTGATTTACTGTGATATCCTGAGCTCTTTCCTCTTTCAATTTTTCTTCCCCTAGACTCTACACTCAAAACATTACTTGATGTCTCACCAAAGCTTTTCCATTGCATTTCCTTGCTAAGGATAGCACTGACAACATCATCAAACTTTAAAGCACTAGATCCATAAACAGAGTTACTAATGGCCATTACTAGACCATTTCAACCTTCTCGTAATGAGCACAAGAATAACAAAGCTCTAACTTCATCATCAAAGTTTACCCCTACAAAACATAACTAACTTGTAACAGTATTAAAATCAATTAAATGGTCTGCAACAGATCCACCTTTCGACATCTTCATATTAAATAATTGTTTCATAAGAAATACCTTGTTTGAGGCCGCGGGTTTTTCATATAGTTTCTCCAACACCTTAATCAAACCCTATGTCATTTTCTCCTTCGAAATGTTGAAGGTGATCTATTCTGTGAGGCACAACCGTACTATTCTGAGTGCCTTTCTATTGAGAAGGTTCCATTCTTCATCTGTCATACCCATCAACATCTTTGTTTTTCCGCCCAATGGTAGGTATAGATCTTTCTGATACAGATAATCATCCATCTACATCTTCCATAGCGAGAAGCTTTGGCCATTAAATTTCTTGACCCTAACTTACCATCTTCTGCCATTACTCCCACTCGAATGAGGAACCCTTCTTTCCTGTGAGTTTCTTAGCCAAATAGACCTTTGGCTCTGATACTAGTTGTTAGAATATTATATATTACAGAGCAATGGAACACATAAAATATTGTAGAAATATAGAAACAGAAAACACATAAAACAAGAGAGACATAGATATACATGGTTCACCCAGTTTGGGCTACGTCCACCTCAAACATCCAGTCCTTCCTTTCTATTATCCAACAAAATGAAGAGACAACCTATAGAAAATCCACTGTAATATCCTCTATTTTCTCTCACAGTCTCACCTCTTTGTTTCACGCTCGGAGAATACACATCTATTACACAGCCTCAATACAATTCCCTCATATGAAGAGAGGGGTTGCCTTCTAGGGAAAAAACCCTAAACTAAACATAAGTTCTACTGTTAGATCATTCACCTAATGAATGGCCTAGATTGACTATAAATTACTATACTTTTACAAGGCAATTTTACATCTATTTTTTAGCTTCGAGGGCGTTGCCCACGAGCCCTCGCCAGGGGAATACTGGCCCCTGGACCCCCAACGGGGGGGGATCAGCCCCCTCGGACCCTCACGGGGGGGAAAAAATCCCCTCCACACCCCCCCACCCCACGTGGACGGGTGTACAAACTTCCTGGGGTATACATCAGCTGAAGCAAAGACCTCTGAACAATCATGCTCCACATCCAACACCTTCGAATACTTCATGGTAAAGGTATGGTAAAAGGTATGAGTAACAGCTCTTTGGATTTTGATTTCTATCAAAATTGTGTATATGGGAAGTAGAATCAATTGAGTTTACCCTCTAGTGGTGAGAGGGTGAAACAAATATTAGAGCCTGTGCACAGTGATCTGTTTGGACCTATGACGGTTCCATCACTGGGTAAGTCTATGTACTATGTATCATTTATAGATTAATTCTCAAGGAATACATGGATATATTTCCTTAAGAAGAAATTTGAAGTCTTTTATAGGTTAAAGAATTTAAGACTCTAGTGGAAAACCATATAGAGAAGAAGATAAAGGTGTTGAGGTTAAATAACAGTGGAGAGTTTTGCAACAACAAATTTGAATAATTTTGAAAGAAGTGTGGTATAGAATGGAAGATTACTACTCCATACACACTTGAAGAAAATGGATTTACAGAAATAATGAACAAGACATTGATGGAAATGGAAAGAAGCATGCCCAGTGGTGATGGGTTAGGACAAAAACTCTGGAAAGAGGTGGTGGAGACAACATGTTACCTGGTCAACAAATCACCTTCATCAGTGTTGGAGGATAAGACTCCACAAGAGGTATGGACTGGTAAGAAACCCTCTCTTTCACATCTAATGGTATTTGGATGTGATGCATATGTAAATCTTCCAAAGGAGAAGAAAACCAAGTTGGATAGTAAATTTGAAAAGTGCATCTTTATTGGGTATAAGGATGGTTTCAAGGGTTATAAGCTTTGGAACCTAGTAATAAGAAAGGTTGTGTACAATTGAGATGTGGTGTTTAGAGAGGTGAAAGATGTTATTAAACATGAAGTCCAACTAAAAAAACCTGATAAGATAGAGTTTGAGATTAAGGAGGAAGAATCAGACTCTACAGCAGAGGAGGAATCAGAAGAATGAAGAGCCACAAACTTTGGGTGTGAGAAGATAAATTTGAGAAAGAAGACAGCTATAAAGTTATAGTCCATCTGGTTTCTGTTAAATTTTGCTTTATCAGTTATTGATGATGATCTGAGAATTGTGAAGGAAGCAGTAGATTTAGAGGATGGAAAACTCTATAAAGAGGCTATGATTGATGAAATGGCATCTTTGCGCAAAATGAGGCTTGGGATCTAGTGGAGTTGGCAGCTGGAAGGAAACCCATTGGCAACAAATGGGTGTTCAAAAAGAAGACAAATGCATAAGGAAAGGTAGAGAAATAAAAAGCTTGGTTGGTAGAAAAAGGTTATTCCCAGGTGTTTGGAATTGATTTTGGTGATATTGTTTCTCCTATGGCCAAGATAGCTTGTATTAGATTACTTTTATCTATTGTTGATGATTTTGATTTTGAGGTAGAACAGATGGATGTGAAATTCGCATTTCTTCATGGGGATTTGGAAGAGGATATCTAGATGAAGCAACTTGAAGGCTTTGCAGTGAAGGGTAAGAAAGAACTGGTATGCAAGTTAAAGAAGACTGTGTATGGGTTAAAATAGTCACGAAGGATGTGGTATCTGAAATTTGATACATTTATACAGGGACTTGGCTTCACTAGAAGCAAATTAGATCACTGTGTGTACTTTAAATTAATCAGTGACCGTGTTATTTATCTAGTCTTGTATGTGGATGATATGTTGTTGGTTGGAAATGACAAAGAAATTACTCAGGATTTGAAAACCCAATTGTCCTCCAAATTTGACATAAAATATGTTGGTGCTGCAAACTATATTTTTGGCATGGATATTAAAAGAGATTGGGAAAAGAGGAATCTCTGGTTAAACTAGAGGAAGTTTGTGGAGACAATATTGAAGAGGTTTAATATGTAGGATAGTAAACTAGTGAAGGTTCCTATTCCTGTAGGTGTAAAGCTATTTTCTTAACAGTGTCCCAAGACACAAGAAAAGGAAGAGGACATGTCCCATGTTCCATATGCAAGTGCAGTCGGTAGCCTAATGTATGCAATGGTCTATACTAGACCAGACATTGCACATGCAGTGGGAGTATTGAGCAGGTTTATATTGAAACCAGGGAAAGAGCACTGGACAAAAATGAAGCGGGTTTTCATGTATTTGTGTGGCACTAGTGATTATGGCTTGTGCTATCAAGGAAGACAATGATTGGATAGAGTGTTGGATATTCATGGCTTTGTTGCTGAAGACTGGATTAGACATCTGGATCACAAAAGATCTACAAGTGGGTATGTGTTTAACCTATTTGGAGGTGCAGTCAGTTAGATGAGTAAGAAATAATATTTAGTGGCACTATCAACAACAGTGGCAAAATTCATCGCAGCCACTCATGCAAGCAAGGAAGCAGTTTGGTTGCAGAGAGTGTGTTCAAGTATGGGGTTAGCAAAGGGAGCTATAAGGATAGACTGTGATGACCAAAGTGCAATTTTCTTGGCAAAGAACCTTGCTTATCATTCAAAGAGAAACAACATTGATGTTCAGTATCACTTTGTGAGGGATATGATAGAGGATAAAAAGGTGTTGCTGGTAAAGGTGGACTTTTTGAAGAATACTGCAGATGCATTTATTAAATCTATGAGCTCTGAGAAGTTCTCTTGGTGTAGAGAAACAATGGGCATTGTAGGGCTGGATAAATGACTAAGCTCTCTTATGCCCCCCTGTGGAAAGAAAACAACAAGTGGGAGAATGTTTGGTTGTGTTATATTCTTTCCACAACTAGCCTATGTAGTTAATCAGGGGGTTAGAGGGGGGTCAGATCCCCCAGTTCATTGTGCCGATTGCATAGCAGGGGTGTCACAGGGGGGTTGATGGGGTTAGGTAGCCCCCTTTTATGGGATCCAGGGCAGCACCCCAGGAATTTTTTTTTTGGACCCTATATTAAGTTGGGAGACCTACCTATGGTTTTGTGCATGATTTTCTCACATGGTTTTGGATGCGAAGGTTTTCTGTCAATGATATTTGATGCTTCGGCATGTATAAAAATGTATTGCAACATTGAAAGGAACATAATGAAAAATCAAGCTATTAGTCCCAGTTTTGGTATCTAGGGGGAAATCTCTGTGTATATATGTTTTATGTGTTATGATCTTGCATTATTTATTTTCTGTGTTTTAGAATTTGTATGTAGGTAATTTTTTATGGGGTTAAAACCCACATTCCCCTTAAAGGGTATTTTCCCTAGTTGTGGGCCTAAATATTGTGTCTCTTGTTCTTGTGATCTTCACACACATGTAATTTGGTCATTTCTTGATGAAATATAAATAATTAAAAAAGGCGAACATAATTCACATGTAATTATCAAGAAAGAGGAATCAAACCATAATCCTACTGGTATTGATTTCTCAACATGGTATCAAAGCTAAGGTCGAAGAAGTCTGGAGATTAATTTTTTGGCTTGAAAGAAAAGGTTACTCTCTTCTACGACAGGTTACTTAAAAATAGGATTCAACATAATAGTAATTTCAAGAAGTTGGATTCCAAGGATCATCTACAACTTAACTAAGAAGGTCAAAAGCAAAGGGTTCTTGGATGCACTCACAGGTACTCTTGATGATGACAATTCATGGATCATTGATAGTGAAGCATCAAGACATATGACGGGAGAAAGTGTAAAAATTCATATTCTACCAAAGGAGCCATCATCTCATGTAGTGGAGCTAGGAGAAAATGATAATTATGCAGTCAAGGACCTTGGATCTACATAATTGAAGCTGGAAAATGGGGCAAAGCTACATCTAAATAATGTAATTTATGTTCCATGTTTGAAAAAGAATTTACTTTCAATTTCTTGTTTAGAAGATAAATGAGATAGGGTTCATTTGTATATGGTAAAGTTTTGGTTTGGAGAAAATATTCAAGAATTGACAAGGAAAAGGGTTTTGGAGTACGTAAAGGAAGGATATATAGAGCTATAACATTATGTCCTCAAGCTCCAATTCACATGGTGATCAATCCTATTGAACTATGGCATACAATATTTGTGCATATATATTATAATATCATTCCCTCTCTTAATCAAATGGTAAATGGCATCCCTAACATCAGGGATGATCACGAAGGAGTATGTAAGGGATGTGCTTTGGGAAAGATACAAGGAATCCTTTTATAAGTAGTGATACAAGGTCTATGGAAATATTAGACCTCATTTATTTCGATGTGTGTGGGCCTATGTCTAACAAATCTCTTAGATACCATATTTATTATGTGATCCTCATTCATGATCACTCTAGAATGAGATGGCTCTACCTTCTAAAGACAAAGGAAAAAGTATTTGAAAAGTTTAGGGAGTTTAGATTTGAAGTGGAGAACTTAACTCAAAGAAATATAAAGACTTTAAGATCTAACAACAATGGGGAATACACTTCAAAATAACTAATTGGATATTGTAAAGAAGAAAATATTAAGAGGGAGATAATTCTTCCCTACAATCCCAAGGAGAATGGAATTGCCAAAAGGAAAAACAGAACAATTGAAGAATGTATACAAACTATGTTATTTTATCAAGATATACCAAATTTTATATGGGGAGAAGCAAGAATTAAAACCATGTATATACAAAATAGAAGTACTCATAGAATCCTTGAGAATATGACACCTAAACAATCATTCACAAGGAAGAAGCCATGTGTGCACCATCTCCAAATATTTGGGTGTCCCACATACATCCATGTTCAAAAGGACAAGAAAAATATATTATATTCCACAGACATTAAAGGAATATTTTTTGGCTACATTGTTTCTGCAAAAGCACATAGAATCTACATAAAATAAGGAAGAAAATATGAAGTAAGCAGGGATGTTATATTCAATGAAAATCATGCCTACAAAATATCCAAGGATATTCTAATTTATGATGAGGAAGATACACCACTATTTGAAAAATAAGAGAATCATGATAAGACAACTACAAACCAATAAGAAGAAGAAGAGGAACCACGTGAGCCTATTCACTCTGTAATTGTTCCTGAAATAAGAAAGAGTCCAAATTGGTTAAAATCTACCCATGAAGGTGCCAAAGGACATGGATCTACTAAAGCAACTTTAGGGAAATAATAAAACCAAAGAGATACTCAGGATATGGGGCATATATGAAACTATTGGTAGAATTTGAACCAACTACATTTGAAGAAGTTGCTCATCAAGAAGAATGGAAGAAGAAAATGCAAGAAGAATGTCAATACATTATGAAGAATGGAGTGCGGGAAATCATTCCTAGGCCAAGTGAAAAATCAATTTTCACCTCAAAATGGATTCACAAAACAAAACATGTAATTTGTGGAAGTATAGATAAACACAATGATAGATTTGTTGCAAGGGGTTTCTCACAAAAGGAAGGTATATACTATGAAGAAACCTTTGCAGCTACTGCAAGATATGCTACTATAAAATATTAGGTTTCGCTAGCTGCTACAATGGGATGGAATATCCATTAAATGGATGTAAAAATGACATTTCTGAATGGAACCATTGATGAAGAGGTATACATTGAACAACTGGAAGTCTTTGAAGTAAATATAAAGGACAAACATCTTTTCAAACTTAATAAATCCCTATATGGCTTAAAGAAAGCTCATAGGGCATGGTATGCAAGGATCGATGCATAACTCTTAAGAACCGAGTTCTTCAAAAGTTTTACAGATCCAAACCCGTACATCAAGGTGGTGAACAATGAAAAAATCATTATACTACTATATGTGGATGATTTATTTATTACAAGTGTGGAGCACAAAATAAAATAATGCAAGAAAATGCTAGAAACCAAATTTGAAATTAAAGATATAGTACTTATGCATTACTACTTTTGTTTGGAAGTCTAGTAGAAACATGGAGAGATATACTTGGGTCAAGGTAAATACATAATTAAGATATTGCAGAGATTAGGAATCATGGATTCAAAGCCTAAGACTACTCCTATGATCACTATTCTCAAGAAGTTGAGAAAAACTGACTCTAGTTTCGTTGATCCTACTAGCTATCATAAGTTGGTGGGTTCTCTAATGTACTTGGTAAATACAAGACCTAATATATGTTTTTATATAAATGTTCTTAGTCAATTTCAATTAGAGCCTCATCATGACCATTATATAGCTTCCAAGCATAGCTTGATATACCTACGTGGCAAAATACATCACTACCTAAGGTATGATAGTAAGGAAGTTAAGTTAACAAGTTTTATAGATTTAGATTGCGGTGGTAGTGAGACCAATGGAAGAAGAACGAACAGTGGAAGTTCCAATTTGGGATGTTTAATGATTTCATGGATGAGTAGAAAACAAGATCCCGTTGCATTAAGTAGTGTTGAATTTGAATATGTTGTTGAAAGTGTAGGAAAGGAAGAATTTTGGTTTAAAAAATCTTGTCATATATGTTTGAAAAGACTCTAGATCCCACTATGATAAATTGTGATAATCAAAGCAACATAAAGATGTCTGAAAGCCCCATATTCCGTGCAAAAATGAAGCATATTAACAATAAGTGCCACTACATTAGGATCTTGTTACGATTTGGGATCATGAAGCTATAATATATTCTCATAGATGAATAGGTAGTTGATGTGATGATGAAGTCTCTTCCAATAAAAAGTTTGAATATTCTAGAAACATGCTTGGGTTAGTTCATATTATAGATTTGGTTGATGGGGAGAGATGAAGCATACAATGGTGGATTCTTGGGAGGACATCTAGTGGGACTATGTTTTGATGTCTAGATCCTGAAGAGGGAGGTTTGTGTTGGTCATGGAGCTTTGACCTTGGATACACACCTAGATCCATCAGTTGATGGTTAGAAAGAAAGTCTATTGGTACCTAGATTGGCTGCAAGCTTTAGTCCATCTTATTCCCACCCGAATAGATTACCCTGGATAGGAATCTAGTCGGTAGCACTGAGTGTGCTAGAAATCTTCATAGTTCATTTCATTTTGAAAATATTCCATGTACTCATATATGTATGTTATTATGCATACCTCTCTACTTAAGAGGAAGTCTTGAAGAATGTAATTAGATTTGGTCTTCATAATTGTACTTGTCAAAAATAAAATGTATTATTAAAGAATAATGACTTATTAAAGCATGAATTTCATGCTTTGGTCAATGTTTTCTACATCAAAGCCTCCTATTGAGGGTTTCTAGGTTTTGTCTTGAGTCATTAGAGTAATTATCATTATTATTAGACCCTTGTTGGGCTTTTGTATCACGTAAAAAGAATTATTTTTGAGTAAAAAAGGTAATTTGTCACATCCATGCCAAGTGGGCCATGTCCCCAAGAAGTCTACCTACATGAGGGAAATTTCACTTAGCAGAAAGGCTACATAAGGAGAGGAAATTTGACCTATTTGTCACATTCACTCAACAAGTTCTATCTTCAAGCAAGAGAAGTAGTAAAAGACTGTGAAGTAGCTGGAAGAGGACAAAGTTGCTGGGAACACCTTAATCGATTTTTTTGGGCTCTCTATCTCCCACACGTGTGAAGTTTCTGGGCAGTTGCTGGGGCTGAAAATATATATTTACTCCAGGTCCAAAATTTTGTTGTTGGGATTGAGGTTTTGCTGTTGGAGGGCCAGAATTATGAATTGAAGTTGTTGCTAGGGAGTTATCACTTAAAGTATTTTGTGAAGATCATTTGTTGTAGGGAAGTGATGGGTTAGTTTTTGGAGGGGGTCTTTATGTATGTCTAATAAGTCTGGAAGTGTCTCATCCTGAATTGAATCTATTGAAGGAAAAGTTCTTGACTATGTTTTCCCCTTATAAGAGTTTTCCCTTGGATGTGTGCCTACATCTTGAGTCTCTTGTTCTTGTGATCTTCATACACATATAATTTGATAATTGCTTGATGGAATATAAACTAATTTATAAATGCCAACAAAATTCACAAGTAATTATCAAGAAAGAGAAATCAAACCCTATATCCTACTACTATTTATTTCTCAACTTAATCTAGGTGGATATTAGTGGGCACTTATTTCTTCCACTCAGTGAGTGGTTCTCTATCCTTTTTACGGTTTTCCTAGAGCTTTTTGGGTCCAATTGTTTGGGGTCACTTTGAGGCCCTGAGAAATTTTATTTTGAAATTTATGGGTAGAAGGGTTTCCATGTAATGCCATGGCCTTAACTGAAAGTAGTAATCCTCAAATAGTTCTTTCCAATAAGGTAGTATGTGGCCCAAAGAAAGATTATATGAAAACATTGTTCTCCTAGGGAGAAAACTAGCCATTTCAGGGCCCACAAACCATTTGACATTTCACCATCAAGGGGTTATGGTTTTGGACCTTTTTGTTTCTTTTTTTATGTTAAAATTACCTTCTTTAGGTCTCGTGTAATATATTTTGTGATCTATGTAACTCCCATCTCTCTCTTCATAGATATTCATTACCATTTATTGACATTGTTGCAATTGCCAGCATTCAATGGATTTCCCCAATATGAAGTCCCAATTGGACCTCACACCATTTGGTGTAGGAGTCCCATCCAAAATACAACCCAATTGCCAATGCAATTGGTTTTAATGATGTGCATTGGCTACAATACCACATAGAGTGGTGTATGGTCACTTTGGTGGGAAATGGTGTTTGAATTTACAGAGAGTCAAGTGTAATGCATGAAGTTTATAACACATTAAGGACAAAAGGGTGAGTCCCTTAGAAGCCTATAATAATATGTAGCTTAGAATGAACATAAGAGGATAATGACACCACAAGCTAATTTGAAAAATAGTTCAGAAGTTAACAATGATGGAATTAAACAACAACAAACATTCAACAAGATTTATACCAATACAAATGAAATAACACATAAGAATTAGTGTAAGTTAAATAACATACATCACAAACACAACAAGAATAGTCCTACTATATTCACAACATATGAATGAAAACATTTCAGATTTGAGCTTTTATTAAGTGAAATTTTCAATCATACATATATTATTGATGAACCACTAGTTCTAATAGTAGAATATTATGTTAACACCTACTCCTCCAAAGAAATATACTCCATTTATGTTGCAAAGAATCCAAAGTCCCAAGCTCCTGATTCTAAGCTAAAAACATAGCCAAAATGTTGACTCCCCAAAATCCATTTACATGAATTATCAAGGTCTATCTATAACAAAATGGGTGACTATTCACTTCCCCTTGTGACTTTGGGACTTCCCTTATGACTTTTTAAATTCTTTACAAAATTAATCTTTACATTCATTACATCATGACTCTTCACATTCCAATATTGACACTTGGAATTCCACTTACAAATTAATTACAAAGGAATATTATATTGAACTCATACCCATATAAGAAAAAATTTGGTAGAGCCAACTAGATAGCCTAATAATAAAAAATAGTTAAGCTTGAGTTTTGGGAAACTTCAGCTCAGCAAATTCCACGTGATGTTTCTCGATTATGTAATGGTGCCAATATTTGTACTGTGCGATGAAATCCTCAAATTGTGCAATTGTCTTAGGGTGGAAACAAACTCTCTTCCATTACATTTGGGTACACTAACTTGGAACTGATTTGTGTTTCTTTCTTGAGTAAGAGAAACATTTTGTTGATTTGTATAAGGTAACCGATGGACTTCTACATATTCTATCTACTTACATCAAAATATTCCTCGCTGGGTATCTGTCTCAACTATTCCAAGTATTCTTAAATCTCCTACTTGAGCTCATTCATGTGCCCTGCTGGTTGCATCTACTGCAGTAGCCTTCTAGAAGTGAGAATACCCATACAAGGTCTTCTCCATGCCCAAATACCTTCCAGAACTACTTCCAAACCCTGATTGATCCATACACCTTTAGTATCAAGCTTGCAAAAAGACTCTGCAAATGTGTTGAAATAAAAAATTATAGGTTACCAATAGATGCAAAACATCCAAAAACCCTTCACTCGAATCCTTCTAAGCTCAATTTGGATAAAAAATAAAAATGTTATGAGCTTCCAAGCTCTCCCATCAATTTTACTATTGACCATCCTACAAATTCTACCTTTTATCCATTGGTTCAACAAATAATTATTTTCTTAGGGGGTCCTGACCCAGTTTTAGAGTTAGCTGTACCAACCAACAAAACCCTACACCGTTGTCCCTTTCGGCAACAATCCTCATAGTGCATGCTGTGGTCTCACCCCAAGCAGTATTGTGGGATTGAAGAACCAAGTTTCTACATCCAGAGACTAAAGTGATGTCTTCCATCACCTTAGATATACTTCCATGCATATCAATATATTCCTATGGTTCTTTACTGCAGCTAAGTTAAAGCTGCTTCTAGACCTTCATGAAGGTCCACAATAAGTCCTTGCAGACTGTAAACAATTGATTCACCTACTTTCATGCATAAAAAGGAAACGCTAGATAGGAGTTCGCGTAGATCTACTTAATTCATTAGAAAACATAAGAGAAATATCTTCTAACTTCACGGTAGTGGATAACCATTAAATTCATATATTATTAAGATAGATTCAGTGAATTCACGTAGCATTCATTCAATATTTCAGAAAACATATCATTAATAGACAATAGATAACAAAAATACATTCAATGGAAATACTTAGTAATTCTCCAAAATCTATCTTTATTGATCTTCAATTCATCGATTACAAACTCTTCTTACCCTGTGCACACAACTTCAGGGCTTCGCACACTTAACTGCAGACTCTACCCAGGCATCCTACACACTTAGCTATAGGAGCTTCTCTTTCTCTACCAAAGTGCAAGAAGCAAACCCTTCCTACCTTAGCTCTTGCTCATGATAACAAAACCTCTTCAACGTACCCAATTCTCTATCCCTAGTTATCCCTAATACTCGCTAAGAATCAACTACTTATAGCTTTCTTAATACTATATTGTGGCTCTCGCCTCATGGGTGAGTCTTCAAAACCGATAAAAAAAGGGGCTAAGGCCCCTTTGACTCTATCTATCTATGGCTATGCATCCACATTTTATGGAAACCTTACATCTTCTACAAAATTATTTACAAAAAATGACTAAGTTAATTCAATTCTACCCGTGGGGACCTCATCCAACAATAATCCCCAAAATTTTCTAATGGAGCTACAATTTCACTACCCACCAATGCATTTTGTTGGAGAGTTAATTTAGCTTGGGACCCCTTAACCTAAAAAGCAAGGCCACATGGGCCAAATAGAGTCGAGGGATGGGCCTTAACACCTGCTCCCACCAGTTAAGTTCCTTAACATGATGACAAGGTCACATGTGGTGCCAAGTGTCCAATGTCTAGGGCAATGGAATGACCTACCCATTAGAGCCCTCAATCTGCTCGTGTGTTGTCCTATGGCAGCATATGACTCTTGGCTGGCCCCCACTTTGTAGCACATTGCTCTGACCAGGGGATGTTCCCATTGCTTAGCACCTTCAATTGTTCTTCTTTAGAGAATATGTGTCCTCGTCCAGCGGTAAGTTTATTGGGGTGACAAAACTATGGGTCGAAACTAAGCTTGAGACCTTGGCTCTCGTGTTTATGGTCTCATGCGCATGGGGTGATCGGGGGATAGGGATTAGCCCCACCACTTTCCCCTAATACGAATTCGGTTATATGTTAAATAAAAACACAATATATATGTTAAGTAACACTCAATGGCATGATGGTAAGGCATTGTATTGTCCATCACTAGGTCTTGTGTTCAATTCCCCTGGAGGCTATTTAGCTAATAAAAAAAAATTGCACCAATATCGGGATACCACATGACTCCCATTCATAGGTCCAACTCACAAATGCAACCACTAATCATATTTGGACCACGTGTGCCAAAATTAGTGAACCAGAACATGCCAAGTGTTAGCATCTAGTTTTCTCATACCTATATGGTCACCCTGCTAGCTAACTCAGTAGTACCGTCAACCCAATCAACTCCCTAGTCAACATACCTACTCCAATTTTACCTGCTTGGGAAAATGATTAGAACATGATATCTGAAGCATACGGCGTTGGATTGAGGTGAAAGTAATGTCACTAGGTTCATAATGATGAGCACTTTGATTTGATGTTGGTTTTAGGAATTTCTAGGAACTTTCATTTTTTAACTAAAAATTGATCACCTGATCACACTTCCCAACTAGGAACTTTTGGACCCCAAAAGTTTACTTCCCTTGTCAATATGAATATTATAGAACTCAAAAACACCCAAAAACTCAATCCAAAATACAAAATCTTCAATTGGTGCCCCTGAATCCCCAATCAAAGCTCTTCACTTATCATCTTCATGAATATCTGATGTCCTGTTATGAATTCATCCATCATTCCTATCGCTATTGCAAGAAAAAAATGTTGATGAGTGGAATCTGAACATTCTCTTTACTCTCATCTTTGGATGACTCCAAAACACTTGATCGTGAATTTTAATTGTTGAAGACAAACTTGACTCCATCTTGGAATTCATAAGCAAAATAAACTTTCTTTAACGTCTTGAAAATGAATTTATACATAAAAAGTACACTGCTGCAAAATTTTCCATGATATGATTGTCCTTACCTACAATACATAGCCATACCATACAATCTTGGAAACAAAGATTTAATTCACACAACTTTCAAATCGAATACTTGTATCAGTGAACAAATGACAACTTGTAGACAACTTTTAACAACAATCTTCTACATTCAAAAAATCCCTTAAACATGTCGACTATAAGGAGAAAATACATGCATACATGAAAAGAGATTGACTTGCTGAAGATAGCGACAATGATTGTTCACTTTACAAAAGTACCTACACAGGTAATGACAACAAGTATTTACAAAATTTTACAAAACAACTTTACAATAAGTCTACCCAAACTTTGCCTCTACTAGGCTTATGGGTTCTCTTCTTGCATCCTCTTTGTCTTGAAGATCGGTTAGGATAGTTGAGAATCCTCTTTGCCACCTCTTATTTTTACTTTCATTATGTAGAATAATCTCTTTACCTTTATTTAAACAGAGCTCTAGATGTAACTTCCAACATCGTTCAATGTCATGTACATGCACCTTGTAATGAGTACAGAAGAACTTCCTCTTGTTTGCTAACATAGAAGCTCTCTCATGAGAAGCAAATTCATTATTATTGATATGTAAAATTTGGTACATTCTTTTAACAATTATCATACATTTCTCACATACAACAACACAATGGTCAATCACCTCAAAAAATGTACATGGGTAGTGATTCCACAAGTATTCAAAATTTCCATGCATTGGAAAACACTCTTGAGAGTTACACCTATATCGAGAGTTGTAGCTTTGATTGTTTTCACAAGGTCATGACATCTCCTTCTCAGATGTTTTATGAACCTTAATCCATTTGGAGAATTCTCTAAACTCCCTTTGACCTTATCCCAATCCCATATACTTCAGTCTCTCCATAACCATAATTGGATTGGTAATACCTTGGTCATTTATGCTAAGATATCCACCTTCATATCCCATCTTCGAAAGAAATTTCATACCTATGCCTTTGGTATTTTTCTCAAATGCTGCAAAAGATTCATTATCCATATAAATGGAAGCAGTGGTACTTGACATGCAAATTACCTCATTAAACTTGTCATTCGTCATTTCAACTTTGGATGATGACGACGATCTCCAACTTGTAGATGACTGTAACCACCCACCTTATCCACTGGAATATGGTTTTCTTGTTGAAAATGTTTGCAAAATGCACAGGCAACATCTTCCATATATGGTCCAAAACCACTATTTGAACCATGACCACATACTGGCTTCATTCTGAAGGTTTCTCTTACTAGCACAAGAATAGAACTTTTTGTAACTTTCTCATCAAGCACTTGTTACAAAACAAATCACTTGTTTCTCTTCTCTTCTTCAACTAACTCTAACATCATTCTCAATTGTATATTATCCACCTAAGGACCCAAATTATGGTCCTCTAGCTCTTGAAGACTATTTTTTTTGCCCATTCTTGCAACTTCATCAACCAATTCTCTGATAGCAAACTAATCTAAAACTAGACTAGGTGATTTCTTCCTCTTTTCCAAAATCAAATAAAACAAAAATTAGGATCATGTTGACCCTTTGCAAGGTTAAAATGGGTCTTGAAACAACAAATTTTTCAATGTCTCTTCAAGTCATGAATTAGTCTTCATATGTAACTTAACATAATGAACATATTAGCGAACAATCGATGCAGGCATAATGAAGAGAATAACAAAAGGTTTGTTGACAGACTTCACCCCTCCTTGGCTACATCTCTAGGCCTATCAACAAGACTAGACCACTCATATATTCAGTATCAAATGAAGTGAATAAATGTTTGTTGTAGGTAAATATGTGACTATTACCCCTACAAGGTAATTTTCGCTTAGATATAACTCTCACAAGAAACACCAACTCAAATCACCTCCTACAAAGATGACATACTTCAACTGAAATGAGCTAAAAAGAGCATGTGAATATTTCAATTCCACATTGAATCACATAAATAAAACTTAATGTTAAGATATGTTGAACTTGAGCTGAACCCTGCTAGATACAGCTACTACAGTATCCTTTTCGAAGTGAGAATATGCCTACAAGGTGTTCTCCATGCCCAAAAACCTTCCAGTACTACTACCAACCTTGATTGATCCATACACCTTTAGTCTCAAACCTAAGAAACGACTATTTATATGTTCTCAAATCAGAAATTATAGGTTGCCAATGGATTTAGAACATCATAAAACCGCTAAGTCAACTCTTTATGAGCTCAATTTGGTTAAAAAACAAAAAATCTATGAGCTTCCAAGCTCTCCCATGAATTTTATTGTTAACTATCTTACAAATTCGACCTTATGTCTATTGGTTCTACAAATATGCCCTGAAAATTTCAAATGGAGTGACAATTTCACTATGCACCAGTGCATTCTGTTGGATAGTTAATTTAACATCAGACCCCTTAATTTCAAAAACAAGGCCACATGAGCCACATAGGGCCGAGGGATGGACCTTGATCCAATATCTTTTACTATCAGAATTACATGAAACATAGCTTATTAACCATGGAACTTAGATGCACATAAAATAATGTTGAAATAACAAGATAAGCATGAAACCATGATACAAACATTCGATTACAGAGTTCATCTAATTGGGATGACGTCTCTGGGCCATGCTCAATAGTGGGGAGCCCTTCCTTCATTAAGTGGCATAAAAGGAGATAAAGTACAAGAGACATTCATTTACCATCTTTATACCTCCAAGCTGGAAGATGGACGAAGAATGGAGATCCCAACTTCAGAAATAGACAGCACCACTGAAATGCTGGCCAAAAATTGTTTAGAATCACCTATCCGAGCACCCAATTCGAAGAAATGAAGCTTTTTCACCCTCTTGGAAGCTCCTTATTTGTCAAGGCAAGGTTCTAGCCTGCTGCTAGGTAGGGTTACTACTATATCCAATGGTTTCTGAACTTCTATGAGAGTCTCTTCATTTTTCGTATGCGGGGAGTCCATTATATATGATGGTGGCTAACTCCTCAATCATAGGAAGTTCCTAGCAAAGGACAAGTATAACAGGTGGGTGGTTTCTTCACCAAGAATATTGGACCCTAATAGCACATAGGTAACAACCTGCCAAACATAATGAAACCTCTTAACTTCTTAACAGCACATTTAATCACAAAGAATCGGCACTTTCAATTAGCAGATAGACCTAGACTTTGAGGCAAATGACGTACGATAAAGGTAGACCTGATGAACTATTAAACTACAATATATAATATATCGGAACCATAAGAAATGTGCAAATTGAAAATTGGGAGAACCAAGGGTGATTTTCCATATGACCCCTTCCCTCTACAATCTACAATTATGATATCACAAATTACAACCTAACTCTGCTGGTGGCTGATTCCTTAACTGCTTTCCTTGTGATCTGCAATTGTGATATATCACATTGCACTCTAGCTTGATCTAGCACTGATTCTTTACCGTCGACTCACCTTTGATCTACGATTGTGATATTGTAAATCACAACTCGATAGTGCTGGGGGTCGATTCTTTACCCGCAAGCTTCTACGATTGCGATCAATGAAAAGCAACTTGCCACTTGGCCTTTCCTCATTCGCGAAAGAGTCCCACCATGCCAAATTCTCTTGCCACATGTTTATGTCAAACTTGAACTTTTACTTTCTCTAACTTCTTCATATGAGCTTGGATTCGAGTGTCATTTACATCGTTGGAATATAATGAAGAAAACTTCAATCTGATATTAATTTTATCTAGATTCTATCACTCTGAGTTTTGACCCTTCTTTCCATACCATTGGTTCTTTTTAGAGATCCACTTTGATCAATCCTCCCCACTAAGAGCTTTTGGACCGCCAAAAGCCTTTTCAGTCAATTGGCAAGTGAGGAAATTTCTCCCTTACTTTTTCTTTCTCCATCCACCGAGATTCTGCCACTCTGTGTTTTGAGCTACTTTTTACAAGGCATTAAAATACACATTTTACTAAAATGATCAATGATGACATGCAAATAGTTGTGACCTTTCCTAGACATAAGCAAACTACCTACAAAATCCATGGACACACTTTCCCATAGTCAACTCAAAATAGGGAGTGGTGTGTAGAGCCCATGTTTTCTATTAGAGGGATTTGAAACATAACACAACACGCAACCCTTTACAAAACGAGTCACATTTTTTTTTCATATGAGGCCAAAAAGCAAACCCCTGTAAATGAAAAAGTTTTTTCAACCCCAAAATGACCAGACAAAAGAGAGGTATGAGCCTCTATGATTACATGTACCCTTTCATCAATGGGTATACACAATTTTCCAAGGTGATATAATAGTTTTTAGTGCAAATAATAATTGTCCACCTGCGATCCATGAGTCAGTTTTGCATAAATCTCTTTAAAATCATCATCATTAGCATATTGTTCAACATAAATTTCTAATGATAAAGAAGTAGTTTGCAAAACTACAGATGCAGAAATAGGAGGGCGAGAAAGCATATCTGCTATTTTGTGTTGGTTCCCTACTTGTATTTTATTACTAGATTGAAGCTTGGTCTATGCCTAAACATACTCCAAGGGCCGATGAGCCGTATGGATGATAGTCTCCTTCCCAATCATGTAGTGTTTCCACTTCTTTACACTTTGAACCAAGGCATACAACTTCCTGTCATATGTGGGATAGTTCAAAACATCCTAGGAGAAAGTATCTAAATGGTAACATAATGGCTTCCTTTACTACATCAATACAATGCCCATGGCATATCCCCTGGCATTTGTCAATATCAAAAGGTTTTTGAAGGTATGGTAAATCTAGAACTAGTGTTGTGTTGATTTTCTCTTTCAACGTGTTGAAAGATTTATGATGCTTTCCTCCCCACTGAAAGGCTTTCTTCACCCTTGTGAATGCATGTAAGGGGAATGTGATAATAGATAAGTTTTCAATGAACCTTCTCCAAAATTGTACCGCACCCAAAAATCTTGAGACCTCTATATCATTTGTGGCGTCAGGCCACTTCATAATGACATATACTTTAGAGGGATTTCTTTTCAATTCCCCATTACCAACTATGTGACTAAAATAAACTAGAGAGGTCTTCCCAAATTCACACTTTGATAGTTTTACATATATTTTTTCATTCAAAAACATCAAGCACTTTCTTCACATGACATATATTTTCATCCCATGTCCCACTATAAACGAGAATATCATTCAGATATACAAGCACACAATTATCAAGAAAAGGCCTAAACATATCATTCATCGCCCTCATAAACATGGTTCAAGCATTACATAGTCTGAATGGCATCACCATCCATTCAAACAACCCCTTCTTCACTTTCAATGTAATTTTCCAAATGTCTTGTTGTGCAACTCTAAATTAGTGATATCAACTACATAAATCCAATTTTGTAAAATAGCCAACATTTTTCAACTGATTTAATAATTCATCAATGTGAGTGAGAGGGTATTGAATCTTCAACATAATTTTGTTTAGCACCCTGCATTATACTCACATTCTCCATGTGTCATCTTTATTTGGCACCAACAGGCTCAATGAGTCACACAGAGAAGAACTTGGTCTGATGAACCCTTGACTTATCAATTCTTGCACCTATTTCTTAATCTCCTCCATCTTGATAGAAGCCATCCTGTACATGCCAATATTCGGTAAAGGATTATCCTCTTGTAAATGGATCCCATGTTGTATTTCCCATCTTGGGGGTAATCCTCTTAGTTCCTGAAACAATCCATCATAGTCAAAAATAATTTCTAACAATTCTTTTTTATGATCAGGATCACAAAATTTGAAAGCATCAATTGTTTCGGCCTCTTTCTCTCTCACCACCATGAGCACCCACCCTTTAGTAGAAATAACTAGTCGTTTAATTTGTATTGAACTTACAAGGCTAGCACTAATTTTTGTATGATGATATCTCACTATATTCTACCCCGCTCTTCATGGGGTGGTATTTATTTTCGTGCTGAAAGAAAACCGTCTTTCCCTCATATAGATATGAACTTCCCCAAATAATTCCATAGATATAGAAAGCCACAACATCTAACTCTACCTCATCAACTAATTTGGAAGAAATAACAAATCTGGCCCTACACTGCTTGGTTACTTGTAATTTTTCTTTATTGCTTACCCCACCAAGTGGGAATGGACTCAGATGAGGCATAGTTTCGAGGCATAACTTTTTCATTAAGGAATCTAAGATTAAATTATTTTGGGAACCTGAATCGAATAAATCTTCCACCTCTGTGTGTTTTATAATAACCCTAATGTGGAATAATTCAATTCTATTTCACTCATTACTTATAGGCTCATTCAAATAACTAGTAATTGCAATTGAATCAGAATTATGATTAATAGAAAGAGTGCCACTTGTTCCCACGACTGTGATTAATGTCTCATCACCGGAATATGATCCAACGTCATGCTATGCTATTGCCACTGTCTTCTACTTGCTCTTTCCACTAAATCTCTTTAGTCTCAGCTTTGGATGTAGCTTCCAACATTGGTCCTCATCATGACCTTCTCTCTTACAATGAGTGCAAGACAGTGTCACTACGTCCCCTTTCTTGGTTACAATGATATTCTTATCCTTCCCCCTGTCATTCTTCTGGAATTTTCCATGCTCAGGTAGGAATAGTGCTTTCTTGGCTTGATCATCTCTTTCATTCTTGCCTCAGATTTCAAGATGAATGGCCTTTATGTTGGCGACGTCAATCGTTGTAGGCTTGAACAATAATAGTGAATGTCTTATGTAGCTATGTTGCACACCAACATACTTAGTTACAGTCTCAGATGAATCTAATGAGAAGTCCAAATTCAATGCTTGTTTCTAAAATTCTTCAGTGAAGCTTTGCACATTTTGGTCTTTAACTTGCCTTAGATATTTCCATTCCATTTGTTCCTTTTCTTTATAACCCAAAGGGTAAAATTGGTCTCTCAATGCAGAAATAAAATTAGACCAAGAGGAAAGAAGGTTACCCAACCTTTTGCTACCCTTATGCAACTTGCTCTCCCACAAAATGAGGGTAGTGCCACTCAGCCAGAATGCTTACATGGTTGCATTGGTTGTTCCATTTCACCATAGCTTTATCTTCAAGGGTAGCCATAAACAAATTGATGAGATAGTCCTCAGGAAAGTCAACTCTTAGTCTACATACATGTACATGAAACCTTACTAAATACAAAGTAGCATCATCGTCTTCTTCATTTTTAAATATAGGAAGATGTAAACTAGTCAACATGAGGCGTAGGATTTGGAAATTTAGGGACTTGAGATGGATCTATAGGAGCATACCTAAGATTTCTTCTTGTAGCAGAACTCACCTTGACAACAATGAAGTCACCAAGAAGGTTTTCAAACTACTCATTCTTGAAAAGTGGAGTCACCATGAAGTGTTGATTTTTTGGATCTTTCAGTGAATGGAGTTGCCAAGTGAATGGTACAGCCTTCCCATGTGTCCAATTTTCATTCACAATCAACAATTAGATCTAAATCATTGTCGTTCTTTCTTGGGGAAGATAGAGCTTTCGCTCCCTGGCAACAACTCCAGTATGTTATCACTCCACTATATTTCTAATGCTGAAGAAGAAATCCCAATAGAGGTAACAACAGACCAACCTTTTAACTTGGTAGTGTAGGTTTTAACTCCATATAGAAATTACCTCCATACGAATTATAAAAGCACGGAAATTAAACAATGCGAGAACATAACACATAAAAGACATATACATAGAGATTTTCCCCTAGATCCCAAAACCAGGACTACCAGCTTGATTTTTCAGTAGTTTCCTTTCAATGTTACAATACATATTATACATGTCAAAGCATCCAATACCATGGATTGATAACCATCGCATCCAAAACCATGGACCAAAAACCATTGCATCCAAAACCATGTGCAAAAATCATGCACAAACCATAGGTAGGTCCGCCAAACCTAACCCCTCAAACCCCCTATGACTCCCCCCGCTACATAATTGACACAACGAAGGGGGGGCTCTGCCCCCCTTTTAACCCCCCAGTTAACTACGTGGGCTAGTCGTGGAAAGAATATAACAAAACCCAACATTCTCCCACTTGTTTTTTTCTTTCCACAGGGGGCCACAAGAGAGCTTAGTCATTTATCTAGCCCTGCAATGCTCATTGTTTCTCTACACCAAGAGAACTTATCAGAGCTCACAAATATTGTCAATGCATTTGTAGTATTCTTCAAAATGTCCACCTTTACTAGCAACACCTTTTTGTCTTCTATCATATCCCTCACAAAGTGATACTGAACATCAATGTGTGTTGTCTTTGAATGATATGTAGGGTTCTTTGCCAACAAAATTGCACTTTTGGTTGTCGTAGTCTATCCTTATAGCTCCCTGTACTAACCCCATACTTGAAGACAATCTCTACAACCAAACTGCTTCCTTGCTTGCATGATTGGCTACCATGTATTCTTCCTCTATAGTTGATAGTGCCACTATAAATTGTTTCTTACTCATCCAACTCATTGCACCTCCAAATAAGTTAAACACATACCCACTTGTAGATCTTCTCTAATCCAAATCTCCAGCCCAATATGCATTAACAAAGCCACAAATATCCAACACTCTATCCAATCCTAGTCTTCCTTGGTAGCAAAAACCATAATCACTAGTGCCACGGAAATACCTAAAAACCCATTTCACTTCTGTCGAGTGCTCCTTCCCTAGTTTCGACATAAACCTCCTCAATACTCCCACTGCATGTGCAATGTCTGTTCTAGCATAGACCATTGCATACATCAGGGTACCGACTGCACTTGCATATGTGTTACACAAAAATATCATCACCTTGATTATTTGCAGTCGGTATGGGTCTATCACTACCTATACCAGCTTCCTAAGCAAGTCTCACACCTCAGCTCTTCAAAACAAGCTTTGGAAATGAGAGAAAGACATCATAAAAGCAATGTAACTCTGTTTCCGCACTTTCTCTCACTTTTGCCTGCGGGCCCACACCTTTTGTTCAGAGTATATGCATACTTATACACTCTGTATGTAAAGGGGAGGGTGTGTACCCCTGTGAAAGTCAAAAGGCACAATTTTTATCTTAAAAAACTCACTTTGGGTTAATTCTAAATGTTTCTAGAAGGATTTTTGACGTGGATTGTTCGCTCCAAAGTGGTTCATGCATCCCATAAGAGAAGGAGCTAATCCCTTGTTAGGAGGAGCTATCCCTTTGAAGGAGGATTCTATCCCTTTGAAGGAGGACCTAGTAACTGACCTCCATTGCACTATAAATTGAGGCATTGGGTCAGTGGCTGGGGAGGTTAGAAGCTGAACTTTTGAGGGTAAATGCTAGTGAAATCAAGACTTCCTATTTGAGCTTAAGAGGAGAGATCACATACCTTTTTGGCCCCATTAGGGAGTGAGTGAAGCTTGTCAAAGTAGAGGAGACTTCTTGTTGGACCCTGGGAGGAGCTTGTACAGCATCAAGGCAAAGGTTGTAAAGTTATTCTTCTTTTGAATTAATACAATCAAGCTCATTTTTCTCAACAAGTATCTAATGTTATTTGTTTCATGGACTCCTTGAATTTCATGTTAAATATGTTTTATAATACTGGTTATTCAGGTGCTATTTAGTCGTTTTCCTTGTTTGTGTCTGCAAGTTTGCGACAAAGGAACTTACTTGGATCAAAGGAGTGAAGGCATCCCCAAACTTGCGTTGGACATGAGGTAGGCCTTAAACACATTTATTTTCCATTATTTATAAAACACATTTAGAGAAAGATAGTGTCTAGTTGGTTTGCTTGTCATTAGGTCTTCTTTAGATTCTAGGAAGGTCTATCTTGTCCACAAGATCGACTCATTCCGCATGACAAAATGGCGACTCCGTTGGGGACTTGATTGTTTTCCTCGTTTTTCTTTGACTTGAGAAACTTGCCTTTTTTATTCTGTTTTTGGCTTGTTGTGTGTGGCTTTGGTAGACTTAGTGGATTTAGGTTTGTTTTTTATTTTTCATTACTTTGGTCGAAGTCCGCAGTGTGCGCATGTATCACAGTGCGTACCTGTACGCACTTTTACTTTGTGCACAGAGCATACACGCACCTGTGTAAACTCTGAACCTGCGTACCCTGCTAAAATTTTGAAAATTTGAATTTTACTCTTTAAATTAGTTTTATTTTGATTTTGTAGTGGTTATCCTCTACCCATACCTGCATGTGACTGGTTGAAATCTTTCCTTGGTTTAATTTCATTAGCATTATGGTTTTAGGTGAAATTCCTAGGAGTTTTGCTTGTTGGTTTTGTTTTCCGATTTGGTTGTGTAGTGGCTCTGAGCTTAGAAGCTGTAGGGACTTCAGATTACCTTAGTGTCTACTAGCCTTCTTATGAGTCTGACAATTTTTTAAATCTCCCCTTGTTGAGGAATCCGCTTTAAGTTTTCTCTTTACAAAACTTCGAAAAGCTTGTGATTGAAAGTTTGAATTTTCATTTTCAAAAAGAAAACAAAATTGGTTGTTCTTGACTTATTTGTGATTCTGGACAAATTGGTCCTTGGTTTGCGTATAGCCAAGTAAAACATCCTCGAAAAGACATTTTTTGAGCTTTTACTTCAAATAGGTTTTCATAGTTTATAGATCTTAAGTTTGCTTTACTTACAGTTTTCTCAAAGATTTGCTTTAGTTATAATTTTGAATGTTTTTTAAAAAATATGAAAGATATATTTTGAAAAAGTTTGTCTTGGTAGCATTTGAGTGTTCGAACGAAAAAGGGAATTCTTGTGAAAATAATTAGTTGTCTCGTTTTGAGTGCATTGGAACAAATACTCTTATTTTGATTTGATTGTTAAGAAAGATTTGTGTTTTCAAGTACTTGCATTTTCCAACTCTTTCCTAGCTAGAACTTCATTTGAAGAGAAAATATTAGTTAGTCATCTTGAGTGCATCTTTGTAGTGATTTTGTGTCGAGTCTTTACACCATAAGTTTCATCGCCATCACCTTTTGACTTAATCAAAAACCACTAAAAATCACGCTTAATATAAAATCAATCTAGAATTTTTTTTTTTCTAGGGCTCTGATACACCAGTATAGCTTAGGCTAGTATCTTGGAGTAGGGAGTAATTAACTCTCCAAGATAAGTAAACAAACAAGTAGCTTTATCTTGCGGTAGGAGAAACCCAATTGTTGCATTTATACTCTGGGAAAGCTCCTCTTAAAGGAGAAGCACCGGATCGTGTCCGAACCAGTGTGGGAACCAATCCTTCCTCATTGGGAAAGACGCTAGATATTCACGTATTACAAACGGTAAACCTCGGATTATTTTCGAGGAGCCTGGGGTCACTTGTTTGTAAACCTCGGTTTATTTCGAGGAGCCTTCAAGGGGATTGAGCTTGCTACTCTGGCCTTGCGTGCGTATCGGATCGTAGATTGTTCCCCCAGGTGTATTTGTTGCTGTTGGTAACCTTAGTGTCCATATTCTCTAGAATTCTTCCTAAGGTGACGATGGCGGGAAGATCCCACTGTACCTAGAGCAGACGTCGGCTAGACTCACTTGGATTTTCTGGGGGGTTCTCTTCACTCGAGACGGTTAAGTGGAGAAACATGTGCCAGTCTATTCATTAAGCAGGTTTCTGGGGTAGCTGTTCCAACCACTATTTCTCTATCGAACTCTGCAACGTTGGATTTCATCACCAACTAGTGTTTTCGGTCTGGAAAGTTACTATTTGTGTGTGCTTGATCTCCTAGATTCTTTAGGCGTGTGATTCAATTTTTTTGGTTCTTTAGAGACTTTAGGTGGATTTCATTGAGATTTTACTTTGTTTGCGTGTGAAGTAGTTAAATGTCGTAACTGTGGCTAAATTACCGAGGCATTCCCGTAGACTTCGGGGCCAATCCCCTGAGTTTGTTAACGTGGCTGAGTTACTGAGGACATCCCGTAGACTTCGGGGTCAACCTCCTGAGGACGTACCAAGTCAGCTTGAAGGCTTGAAAGTCCTCGTGTCTGCTAGTGGTAATAGAAGTGGATCACCTGAAGAAGGAGAACCTTCTATGGTAGTATATTCTGATTCTCAACCATTAGTAATTTCAGAAGTTACTGGTAGTATTGCATCTACTAGTGATATAGGTGAAGAACCTGAAGTATCTAAACCCGAATCTGAAGTTGCTGCTCCTCCCGTATCAGAGTTTGTTTCTCCGACTCCTAGTGGTCCTAGTTCTCCTAGGGTAGAAACCATAATTACCTAATATCTTCCTTCTGGACTCATAGCTATTGAAGAGCTTGCCATTTCAGACATCGAAGAAAGCTTTCCTTTTCCAGAAGATCGACCTATCTTAGACCTTAGGGAGCGTGAATCGATTTTTTATAGTCCACCTAGGAACAGTGCTTGGTACCATTCACTGACTAATCTTTTGGAAAATTCAGGACTAAGTTTTTCACCACCTCACATTTTTTATCACCCAACACCTAGAGATTTCTATCCTGCATTGAATATGTCTAGTCCGTCATCCATGTATTCTCAATCTCCAGAAGCCTATTTGTACATCGGTCCTTATGTTCCCACTGGGTATCAGTCCATTTCTGGTACTTTTTCGGGAGCATCTCCTCAACCTATCGAACATAAGTTGTTAACTAGAAGTAGTGGTACTAAATCGTTGAGTGTAGAAGATATTCTAATGATGTCAGGTTCTCAACCTCAAGGTGGTCAGTATGTGCCTGGGGGCAACCTCAAGGTACTCAGTATGTGCCTGGGGGGCAACCTCAGGGTACCCAGTATGTGCCTAGGGGGCAACCTCAGGGTACCCAGTATATGCCTGGGGGGCAACCTCAAGGTACTCAGTTTGCGCCCAGGGGACAACCTCAAGGACAGTACATACCTACGGGACAATACGTTCCTCAAGGTCAACCCATGACTCAATATGTACTCCAAGATCAACCTTAGTATCAGTATGTACCCCAAGGTCAACCTCAGTATCAATATGCACCCCAAAATCAACCTCAATATCAATATGTACCTCAAGGTCAACCCCAGTATCAGTACGTGCCTTAGGGTTATCAACCCCAAGGTCAGTACCCATCTCAAGGTTACCAACCGCCTTCTAGTCAATCATATTATCAACCCTACCCTCAACTCGGTTACGGCCCTCAATATCCTCAAGGTCCATACCTCAGAACAAATTTAGTGTGGGATCCATCTCAATCTCAGCAGGTCTTGCAACCGAACGTGCAGCTGTCATCTCAACCTGGACAACTCTTAGTTGTTGGTCCATCTCAAGAACCCGTCCAGTCTACTGTTCAAACTTCTGCACCTTCTGTAGTTTCTCTTTCTGGACCTAGTACGCCTTGTACTCCATCCCAAACGTCTGTTGTAACTACTGCAACATCTACTCAATCTACCCTACCTTCTTCTGGTGTATCGGCAGCTCTAGTTTCTACTGTTCCTGTATCTACTCCTCAGACCTCTTTACCTTAGTCTGGATCTACGGTCCAGACTTCGGTTCAGATGCCTGTAGGAAGTACGGTTGTCACTTTTCAACCTCAATTTAATCAACCTTCGTACCAAGGACAGTATCAATACGGTCCTGCTGCGCAACAACCAACCTATCAGTATCAACCGTACATTGGGTATACATATCAACAACCTCAGCAACCCCAGTATGGTCCGGTTAATCCTGGTTTTCCAAGAGGTCAAAATATCCCGAATGCGATTCCCGTTCCTAGTTATCCTGGATATCCTCCTCCTGGGGCTAGTCTGCAGACCCCAAGTTTCAGAGACCCTAATCGTCAGTTACCATTTATGGCAAATTTGGACTTGCCTGACTTGACATGCCTTACGAATGATCCAATCAACTATCTTCCGTATTGGCTGCCAATGCCTCATAAGTTGCCCAGTGATATTCCGAAATTCGAAGGTAAACCAGGAGAGGACCGGTCAAACCATGTGATGACTTATCATCTCTCGTGTGCGTCCAACTCCATTTCAGATGATTCTATTCATTTACGTCTTTTTCAACGCACTCTAATTGGTCTTGCGGCCAAATGGTATATAGAACTACCGCGAGCCACTTTTTATGATTTTAGTTAGTTAGCTACCTTGTTTTTAACTCATTTTCAATTGCCAGTCAGATATGACAATGGCACGGAGCTATTAACTTCGTTAAAGTAGTCGACGTCCACTTACATCTCAGATCATATACATGAATGGAGACGTCGACGACATTTAGTGAAGGTTTATATCCTGTATCAGATCTTAGCTAAATGGTTTGTAAAATCCTTATTGCCCAAGATCATTGAAGATGTAGCTAAAGCCGGAGTAGTTACTGAAGAGCAAGTCATTTCTCAAGCACAGTACCTTGACTTAGTTTACACTCAGTCGAGTACGTTACATGAGAAGATCCCCAATCTACCTAATCAAAATAAAATCGCTGCTGCTCCTTCAGGGTCTCATGCCGCTGATGGTATGATTGGCACGGTAAATACCAAAAGTAAGAAGAAGTCTTCTAAGAATTCTTCTCCTATAATAACCTTGATAGATTCCCCGACAGGAGAGTCTTCTGCACAACTTTCCGCCGATATTCACATTGTAGAGTCATCTACAGCTAAACCAAAAACTGGTGGTAAGAAGAAAGGGAAGAAGAAGAATAAAGAGAAAAATTCAAAAGAGAAACCTGAAAAAGCGGAACCCACTGATGAAAAACGCAAACCTCGTTATCCATGTCTCATTTGCGATGAAGACCATTATACGAGAGACTGCCCTCATCGGGCGGAAGTTGAAAAAATCGTCAAAGGTTCCCAAACTCCTATTGTCTTGAAGGATCCTTTTCCAACTCAAGATTGTAAGATGATAGGTTCATCCTCCAGTGCTAATGAAGAACCCATATTGATGATGTCTCATGTAAGGATTGCGACTCGATCGCAAGATTATGGCGGTAAAAGTCTTGTTGATGGTAAAGAAGCAGAATCTTCTCATTCAAATCCATCAACCTCAGCTCCCGGTTCCAATCCACTACAGATCGAGAAACCTAACCCGAACTTAGTAATCAAACCACCCACAAAGGGTATACTTCGAAAGTCTGCTTTCAATCCACATGCGAGAGCGGCTTAGAATTATAACATTGTTGAGGATTTAGCTGTTTCACCCTCAGCAATGTTGGCTTTGGAAGTGCTGCAATCATGCCCAGCACAACGCAAATTACTTTTGTCGGCTATAGGAGCTGTTGACCCTCAAGACCCGAACCTTATAATCTTCAATATAGAAAATAGTGCACCGCATCTACCTCATCAAATGGTTGTCCAGATTCCAGTGATAGTCAAAAACAGACCTGTTCATAGGACTGTGATTGACGAGGGAGCTTCCACGTGCATTATGTCGATACAGTGTTGGAGATCGCTTGGTTCTCCTTCACTAAATCAATCCCCGACAATTCTTAAGGCCTTTGATGGCCGTGGGTTTCATCCTTTCGGCATTTTACAGGATATACCTATAGGGGTTGAAGGAAAAACCATTAATCTAGATGTGGAGGTGGTTGATGCCCCTCTAGATTACAACCTTCTCTTGGGTCGTAGTTGGTCTTACACTATGACAGCTGTTATCTCATCGGTCTTTCAGCTTATAAAGTTCCCTCACAACGGAAAGATCATAACTATAGACCAGTTGTCATACTTTTCATCTAACCCAGCCTCTGCTGAGAGCATTTAGCATGTTGGCAAAGCAACGATCCCTTATAAGGATGTTGGTGTAGGGTTAGTTAAAAATTCCAGTTTACTGGGCACTTTTCCTTTCCCTCCTATCAACGCATCATCTTCTACTGCAACCATTCATATGATTTCATCAGGAACCATTGTTAATGATGATCCTTGGATCATACCTTCTGAGACTAAGATAGACTCATTTGGTACTCTTATGCCTTTGAGTCCGTATGAACTTGCATATCAGACCGTGTAGTCATTTTCCGACCAAACATCAACCCAAATCGACTTAATGAACAATTTCCATGAAGAGTCATTTTCAACATCAAACTCGGAACTAAAAACATTTTCCGAACTTGTTCAATAAGATGAGCAAATTCATGAAATCCTATGTGTTGATGAGTTACCATGGGAAGATCTACATCACAGATCTTTGTTTTTACCCGAGCGTGATCATTTTGAAAACGATTTTTCATCAATCTTTACATCTGAATATGTTAAGGATGCTCAGAATCCAATGAAACATCCTAATTCTGAGTTAAATTTGGGAAATATTTCTAAAACTATTCCCCTTGACATTTCAGTTAAGCCTGGAATTGTTGAAAACGTTCATATAGGTGCCTCTTGTACAGACGATCTGAAATTAAAAATACA
>APFE030252118.1:0-10549 GCA_000404065.3 Pinus taeda
TCACTATATTCAATTAAATCCTATTCTCATTAAAATCACTCAAAATCTTAAATAATTACATTAATTCACATTTAGGAACCCAACTTCCTTGAAAACACAATACCCCTATTTCTACTAAAATACAATGATTTTCCTTGAGCTGAATGCTCCTGCATTAGACTCCCAAAGTAGAAAATTTTCATGATCTCCTGATCATGTGTGTTCATAAGTTGATAGAAGCCTCCAGGGTCTCAAACTTTAGTTTATCGCTGCCCAAATGATTTTCTCCTTTGCTGCTACTGTATGTTTGTTGTATTTTGTTTCAACTTCCTCTCATTGTCAGTCAGGTTCAAATTTTGATTGATCATGCTTCCTGTTGCTATCATTCTCCTCCATATGGATTGTTTCATCATCAATTGCCATAATTCTTCAATCTCCATTTCCAGCACATCCTTGGACTTTTCCATACTCTACCACTTAATTCTGCCTCTTTCTCTTTGTTTCAGGTTGTTTTTGTTGTCCACTAACTCTTCAAACCATTGTTCTTCTCCTTGAAGTTGTCGAATGCTATCACATTCTAATACTTTTTCTTTGTTTATTCTGATTATAATGGCCTCACTTTCATCCTTACCCTCTTTCATGATTATCTCTATTTGCAATGAATCATTACTTTCTAGCATTCTTTCCAGCAATTGAACATCTTTGTTCCATGGATTAAATTCTTCCATAAAATCTTCTTCTTCCATTTGGCTGCTTATCTGTGCCAAATTTTCTCCAGCATCTGCAACTAAAATTGCACTCACAAAACAATTTTTAAAATAAAAAACATAAGGCTTTTGCGCCTTTTCCTCCTTTAGCAACAATTCAGCTTGCTGCTCTGTTTTCTCCTCCTCTATCAGCACATCAGTGTGCTGTTTGAGTTCTCAAAAGAATTCATGAGACTGTCAGCTAGTCTCTCCTCCACACCATCTGTTCTTATGATGTCTTTCTATCCCTGTCCACTATAGTGAACTTCTTCATTCTCGTTCAATTATGATTTTACAACTTCAACACTTGCTTTTTGGTTTTCTAGCCTTTTCTCCAAAAGACTTAACTCATGCCACAAATTTGCCATCTCACTTGGAATTTCTCCCAAAAGTTTTGTACAATCCTCACTATCTTCTTCTTTGTCACAAGCATAACTTACTGACACTATTTATTCATTCTTGATTAGAATAAAATTCTGATCCTCCATCTCTTTGATAGTTTTAGATGTTTGTCCATCACTCTCCCTTTGATCATTTAAGAAAATCAACTCCTTATTATTCTCTTCAATAGCAAATTTCTTATCATAGGACATAATTGTCTCATCCCCACTGAAGATATTTCCTCAATTAAGAATGGAATTTTTGAACTCCTTTTGTTGTAATAACTCAACTTGATCTTCATTTGAAAGGCAGTCAGCATCATAATTTTCCTGGAAATTTTCAGCTTCATTCAAGACATTTCCATAAAATGGCTTGTCTTTTGCAATACCTGAATTCACGCACAACCTATTAGTTCTAAAACCACAAGACATCCTGATCTCATTTGATGATTCAATCACCAATTGTTCCTGTTGTTCCAAGTTCTTTACATGACTTAGAAATATTTCAATGGTCTTCTCGTCAATCTCATCAAGTCCTTTACTTGATTGCTTGATATCCTTCCCTATTTCCTCTTTTAAGACAGAATTTAGATTCTGCCTATTTTCTTCCCTCTTTATGACAATAACATAAAATTGTCCTTCTTTATGTGTTTCACCTACAAACATACACAAATTATTAGATTTAAAGTCATCAGCCCTTTTTCTCTCACTTGAAGTTTCAGCCTTCAAGTCTTCATATTCACCCAGAACTTCACCTTTGCTCTGGTTCACAAATGGACACTTCCATTTCCAACTCAACTTCTCTGAGTTTTTCCATCAACCACCTTACTTGCCTCTATTGTAGCCTTCTCTACAACTTATGCCACTTCACTGGATTCTTCTTTAATACCCAACCTTGTATTTGACTTTCCTCTGCATCATCGTCAATACATCAAGTTGTTCTTTCGTCTCAGCAATCTCTCTGTCAATTTCCTCTTGACTCATCTTCTTGCCATTTGCCTTGGCATCCTCTTTCTTCATCTTTCTTCTGTTGTGGTCTTCCTCAAAACCTCTGCTATAACTATCAGTAGCCATCTTCCTCCTTCTATGAGTTCCTCACTCATTCACTATGAGTTGCACTAAAGCCTCTGCAATGACAAGTTCTCCTTGTTGCAACTTACCTCACCAAGCTTTCCTCTATACTTGGTATTTTGGCAAGTAATTGGTTCTCTATCTCTGGAACCTCCTTTGAGCACTTTTCTCTGCTCCTTTAGGCTTCAACTCATCTGCACCTTCTCAAGAACACCACTATCCTCTTGTATTTCAATCAACATGAAATACTTGGTTCTAACCAGTTCTTCTTTCACTTAGAAAGTCTTACCAGCTTCCTTCATTACTTAGCAATTCTACCCACATCATTTGTGGAATTGCCTTTGTGATCTGAAACAATACCTCTATAGTAACAAGTCTCCTCCTTGCTACATATGCCTCACTAAGCTTATCTCCTCTAAGCTCAATCTTTCGGCATCTCTCTAGTTCTTTCCTTTGGAACCAATCGAGCACTCCTCACTCTAGGTTGCTGCAATCTTCTCACCTCCTTATGTTGTCACCTGCATATCAATGTTACTCAAGTCAACGATCATTCCCAAGCTTTCAAAATCTTGCTTCTCAGTTTCCTTTTCTACAGAATTCCCTTATTCTGTTCTGCTATCAATTATTCCAATAACAATTATGATTTGATACCACTTTGATGCAAGGTTACCCCTGCTTTACCCACAGTTTGCATGGATTATGCACATAGCCTGTCTGTCCCAAGAATTTTAACTCTCTGCTGAGTCAAATCTTCAATTCTTAAGGTTAAGGCCCCATTCATTAATTCCTATGCTGAATGATTTATTAACACCCAACATAGTCTATCCCTGCATTCAATATGCATGTATCAGATTTTAATCACCTCTTAACCTTCATAAATGACTTTATTAAAACCATTATTTTAAACCTTATTATCGAGACATTATACACCCTTCTAAACCTTCATTTATTTATTATCGAGACTTTTTCAACCCTTCTAAGTCCTCATTAGCCCTTGGCCACATATATATAAACTCCCCCCTCTTTATGCATTGGTTATATCGGACTTAAAACACAATTCCGTCTCTCAGCAATTTAATCCCTTTAATATTCTTTTAAAGAGAAAATACATATAAACATGCATAAACATACCCCTTTTCCACTTTAATACGGACTCTGCACAGTTACCGAGGGTCCTCTTTATCGCTGATTGCAATCACTCCTTTGCGGGTCACATTAATATGTGTTCTCCCATCTCCTCCGATATGCGATTAACCTTTGGATTTCAAATAACATTATCCACACTTCATTTTCCTAACGGGTTTGCTCTCATCGCCCCTTTCGCATAATCACATCTATTAAAGCCAAGGTCTATTCCCATGAAATATTGCGATCCAATCACATCACTAATCACATATCGCTTCCACTTGAATTCCAAGGTTAATTCACTTACCATTGAAACATTGTGATGCGAATAGATCCTCCTTCTGATCTGACGGTCTCTATCTTTCCGATCACCAAAGCTACTTTAACGATTCTCTGTCATTGATCTACCCTTAGTGGATACAACGGTCCACAACAATTTCGGGTGAACAAGTTATGCGAGAGTCAACACCTTTTCGGACCCGATGGGAATTATAAATTCCCAACTTATAAAAGTTCAAGTCCGCTCATTACAGTTAACACCCAATCTATTTAATGCCCAATGACTGTATATGTTATACCATCGACGGTTGTGACACTCTTTGATCTTCATCATTCACTTCTTTGACTTTACACAACGCGATTTAATCCTGGCCACTTATCTCCTTCCATCCCGTCCGTTGATCCCTAAGATCCAACGGTTGAAGTGCATCAACTCTTCATCCTTTCATCCACCTCTTTAATTTGGTTTTTTTTCCACGACTTCTTCAATGTTTGTTGTGGTTCGGGTTTTCAATGGTTTCGGCCTTTCGCTCTCGGTTCACTTACAATTGATCTTAACTTCATGATTTCTTTTATCACTGTCCTCTTGGCCTTTAATTCATCCTTCGAATGGTTCAAGGATCCACACGATCCTCTGTCTCTTCTCCTCCTCCGTATATTCGCCACGACTCTGCCTACATATACTTATATTATGCAAATCTCTAATAAACACATAATTCATCACTCCATATTCAAAACACACACTTATATAGATTCAAATCAATATTTGTATATATAAATATAAAAAAAAAATGATTACATAATAAGGCTCTATCGTTCTAGCCTGATTCTTCTAATTAGTGGCCTCTTCTTCACACTCTGCCCGTAGGCTTTAAATCCCACACTCTAGCTAACTAGCTAACCTCTAACTTTCTAACCCCTGACTCTTCCTTTTAGGTTTACATTTATACAAAGGGATTCTAAAACCAATTCTTGGTTTAAATCCATAGATTCCTCAACAAAATCCTAAAATCTCTTCCTCGTCCCTAAGGATCCTCTCTAATCCATAAAATCATGAACTAACTCCTAATTTGAGTTTTACAATTAATTCTCAAATCCTCTCATCTCTCAATTATCCTAAATCCCTCATGTTCTCCTACATTCAAGAACATTTACAAATATGCCTCACTATATTCAATTAAATCCTATTCTCATTAAAATCACTCAAAAGGCTAAATAATTACATTAATTCACACTCAAGAACCCAACTTCCTTGAAAACACAATAACCCTATGTCTACTAAAATACAATGATTTTCCTTAAGTTGAATGCTCCTGCATCAACTTTAGATATCTTCACGCTCCGTGACCACAAAATGTGGAGACTTTACATTCTTTATACAAAATTTTGGGCCTTCCACCCCAAACTTGGGTTCTTAACCCAAAAATTGACCCCTAGGGGACCTGTTCCCAATAGGACCCCAACAGAAACATGGTCACTCACCCTCGAGTCACTCAGCTGGTGTGGAGATCTTCTCACGAAGACCTCCCAGCTCGACTTGGACAACTGCTACCTCGGCGGTGCACTGCATTTCTGCCTGCGTCGACCAACTACTCTATCGATGGCCCTGTGCTATCAACCTGTAGCTTTTACTGAGTCTCCTGCAGACTATCCAGCTTGCCTTCAACAATGGTCATGATCACATAGGCTGTTGGCTTGTTGGGGCCTGACCCAGGTTCATAAGTGATTTAGCCAAACAAATCCTGAACTACCGGCCCTTTCGGCAATAGTCCGCAGTGCATGGACTGAGGTCTCACCCGAGGTAGTATGGTAGGGTGATGGAACTAGGTTTCCACACCCTAGGGATGTCTTGGTGAAGTCTGGGAAGTTTGCGAACCAAACCTATGCGCTTGCGCTGCTCTGCGCAACCATCTGTCCTTTGCAACTTGTGCGACTGCTTCTGAGTAGCTTTGTAAAGAGTGTGAAGAGGTGTTGTCTAGATCCTTATTCCTTACTATGCTTTTATTATAGATCTTAACTTAATTATGTGGGCTCAACATTCTTATTAATCATTCAACATTCATAACAAGTGTGCATGATATTAAACTGTAAAGAGATGCATAACTATGACATAAGCATAGACACAGGATATTCCAAAATTCACTTATCTTTCATTATTCCTTTGTTCAGATACAATCCCAACTCCGCCTTGCGCACTTAGCTGTAGGGGTCCATGCACACAGCTACGGACTCTACTCAGCCTCTACGCACTCAGCTGCAAAGCCTCTTACTACTACAACAACCCAAGACTCAGACTTACAAACTCAAAGCTAATTCATCCTTCAAAAACCCATATCACTTCTTGAAGCTAAGACTCCCTTTTACACTTAGAGCCTCACTCTATTTATACAATCCCATGGTCCATGAACCATGGGTAGGCTGACAGACTCTATATTAAATTACATTATTTTAGGGCAGAAAACCCTAGACTCTCACACTCCACACCTGCATTTTGCAAGGCCTTTATATTACATTGACCAGAACCTCGGGCTTCAAGCCCCAAAAACATGTTATGGGGGGATCCGCTGCCCATCAGGCCCCCAACACAATCATCGTGACTCATCCCGAGTCACTCGCCTGGTGTGGTGATCTTCGCGCAAAGTCCATCTAGCATCTTCTATGCTTCGCTTACGTCCACAACACATTCTTCTTCTATCCACTGTACTAGTTGTGTGTGCATCTCCGATGCATCGTTGGCAGGTGCAATTCCTTGCCTGAGTGCATATATGCCCTGCATCTGTGCCAACTTTCCCTCGATCTTGGTGGTGACCGTGAATTCTTCCTCGAGCCAAGGCTGGATGTGTGATTTAAGCACTACTTCTTTCTGATGCACGACATCCACCTGTTCCTTTAGAGTGTGGGCCTCCCTCATCTTGGCTAGTCGCTGAGTAAGGGTGACCATCTGCGCGGTCCCGCGAACATTTTCATAGGCCTGTTGTAACTCTCGCACTTCTGTCTCTAAACATTGTAGTGTTGGGTATTCCTACAGTGAAGTGAGAGTGAAGAGTGACTGATCTAACAAGCCTGTGCAATCCTTTATGGTGCGCTCTATTGCTTACAACCTTGATTGAATGGCACAGTGGCAATGCTCCCTAACTTCCGAGGGTTTAGAGGGCTGCGCCTTCAGCCACAGTTCTGTGATTTGCAGGTTAAGGTCTAGCTGGATCCTCGTTACTTCATGATTTACCTCGCAGAATCCACTGGCCAATTTGTGGATTCACATGTAGGTTTTAACCTCATATAGAAATTACCTGCATATGAATTCTATATTACAGGAAAAATAAAAATGCGAGAGCATAACACATAAAACACATATACACAGAGATTTCCCACTGGATCTCAAAACCGGGACTACCAGCTTGATTTTTCATTATATTTCCTTTCATGTTAAATACATATTTATACATGCCGAAGCATCCAATACCATGGATCGAAAAACCATCGCGTCCAAAACCATGGACCGAAAACCATGGGTAGGTTTGCCCAACCTAATATAGGGTCCAAAAAAAAATTTCCCGGGCGCTGCCCCGGACCCCATAGAGGGGGGCTACCCGCTCCCCTCAAACCCCCCCACTGCGCAATCGACACCTTTTCTATACTAAACCTACGTATAAATCTATAAAAGATGATTTAACCTTTACAACTATTCAGACATCAATTATACCTAGATCATTAGATTTACAGATTATGACATGTGCCAATAAAATATCAAAACCACAAAAAGATACTTCTCTTCAAGCCTAAAGATCTTGGCCCATCAATATAAGTTTATCCTTCTTCAAGTGCTCAGGTTCCTCCTTGATTCAGATCCAGCATAACACAATGACCAGTAGTCTAGATCTTGCTCTTCATTAGATATTCAATACTTGAGTGCCATTGCCTAATGATCTCCTTCTCCTTTTATAGTCTTAGGCCTTACTCAATACCATGGTCCAAAACCACTTATAAGTAATACCTAGGGTCAATACTTTGGTCAAGATACTTTGGATTGATACCACGGGCCAAAATACCACAGACCAAAACCAAGTTTTCCAACATGTACGCACTTTTCATTACGTGAAAGTGCGTGTATATGCATACACAACTTTTGGTCTGAAATCCCGCATGTATGCGTGGTTTGGTCAAGGGGAACCTATGTATACCTCTTTTTCTTTTATTTTGTGATCCTGAACTATGATCTATCATCTGAGTGAGTTGCCATCAAGGACAACACCTGTGTCATAGCACCAAACCTATGCAATAATGCCAACAATCTCCCCCTTTGGACTTGATGGCAACCCCAAGTCACTCTCCCCCTTTGTCATCAAGGGCAAGGGTTATGCTCCCCCTAAGTGCATGCTGAATTCTTTGATATGCTAAAGTGTGTTGATTATGCTCCCCCTGACTATAAGAAAGGTTTGCAAAAAAATGTTCTTCAAGAAGAACATGACTCTATACATCATAAATGACCTTCTTATCACCAAAGACTCATACATACATCCATCTCCCAACCAAGTGGGGATATCCCAGGATTGACTCATCCACCTAACCAAGTGGGGATACACCAAAAGTTTATACATGGTAAAATAAGAACATTACATCATCCATCCCAGGCATAGTGGGGAAACAAAATAGGTCATTACATGACCTTGATAATAAAAGATATACATGCAATAGAGACATACTATCTAAAACAAGACTATGATAATCATCAGAAACTATCATCATTAGCATCTGTCAATCACCATCCAAACTAGCAACCATGATCTCCTTCTGCACCTGTTCCACCTGAAACAAAAACAACTGTGAAATTGTACCCAGATCTTCTAAGATAATGCCAACAATGCATTATTAAAAGTATATGCTCCCCTTGAACCTGTGCTAGATGATCACTATCAGACCCATGTCAAACTCTTTTCATCCTGAGTCTGTCCCACTGATATTCTTCAAACCAACATATACGTGGCTGTATCCACATCAACCGGCGTATGTACGCGGATATGCTTCATGAAACACGTGTACAACCATTGTTTTTGAAATAGATAAGTGTCAACAACAAGATGATGCATCAACTACTCCCAGCTTCTGTCTGAGGTATTCAAATGTCTCTCTAGGTAGTGGTTTGGTGAGTATATCAGCAACTTGTTCCTTAGAGGGAACATACTCCAATTTGACCTTTCTTTCAAGCACTTGTTCCCGAAGAAAATGACATTTGATAGGTATGTGCTTGGTCATGGAATGCATGACTGGATTCTTTGAAATACTAATTGTACTTGTATTATCACATAAAATGGAGATGGGTGGAGTACATGTGATCTAAATGTCTTGCAATGTTTGCATCATCCAAAGGAGTTGTGTGCAACAAGATGCAGTTGCCACATATTCTGCTTCAGCTATAGATTATGCAATTGAACTGTAGGTTTTAACCCCGTACATAAATTTCCTGCATACGAATTCTAAAACACAGAAATAAACAATGTGAGAGCATAACACATAAAACACATATACACAGAGATTTTCCCATAGATCCCAAAACCAAGATTACCAGCTTGATTTTTCATTATGTTCCTTTCAATGTTACAATACATATTTATACATGTCGAAGCATCCAATATGATGGACCAAAAAAACATCGCGTCCAAACCATGGACTGAAAACCATCGCGTCCAAAACCATGGACTGAAAACCATTGCGTCCAAAAACATGTGTGAAAATCATGCACAAAACCATAGGTGGGTTCGCCCAACCTAACATAGGGTCTAAAACCAAAATTTTCTGGAGCACTGCCCCGAACCCCATAAAGTGGGGTTGCTGGTGCCCCTCAAACCCCCTGTGACCTCCCTCGATCTAACCCCCAATTAACTACATGGGCTAGTCATGGAAAGAATATAACACAACCCAACAATATCCCACTTGTTGTTTTCTTTCCACAGGGGGCCACAGGAGAGCTTAGTCATTTTTTCAGCCTTGAGACGCCCATTGTTTCTCTACACCAAGAGAAGTTCTCAGAGCTCACAGATTTTGTCAATGCATCTGCAGTATTCTTCAAAGTGTCCACCTTTACCAGCAACACCTTTTTGTCTTCTATAATATCCCTCACAAAGTGATACTGAACATCAATGTGCTTTGTCTTTGAATGATAAGCAGGGTTCTTTGCCAAGAAAATTGCACTTTGGCTGTCATAGTCTATCCTTATAGCTCCCTGTACTACCCCATACTTGAACACAATCTCTACAACCAAACTGCTTCCTTGCTTGCATGAGTGGCTGCCATGTATTCTGTCTTTGTAGTTGATAGTGCCACTACAGATTGTTTCTTACTCATCCAACTGACTGCACCTCCAATAGGTTAAACACATATCCACTTGGAGATCTTCTCTGATCCAGATCTCCAGCCCAATATGCATCAACAAAGCCATGAATATCCAACACAATCCAATCCTGGTCTTCCTTGGTAGCACAAACCATAATCACTGGTGCCACGCAAATACTTGAAAACCTACTTCATTATTGTCCAATGTTCCTTTCCTAGTTTTGACATAAACCTGCTCAATACTCCCACTGCATGTGCAATGTCTGGTCTAATATAGACCATTGCATATATCAGGCTATCAACTGCACTTGCATATGGAACACAGGACATGTCCTCTTCCTCTTCTTGTGTCTTGGGACACTGTTCAGCAGATAACCTCTCACCTACAGGAATAGGAACCTTCACCGGTTTACTATCCTGCATATTAAACCTCTGCAATATTGTCTCGACATACTTCCTCTGGTTTAACCAAAGCTTCCTCTTTGCCCGATCTCTTTTAATTTCATGCCCAAAATATAGTTTGCAGCACTGAGAACTTTCATGTCGAATTTGGAGGACAATTGGGTCTTCAAATCCTGGATAATTTCTTTGTTATTTCCAACCAACAACATATCATCCACATACAAGACCAGATAAATA
>APFE030252122.1:0-11934 GCA_000404065.3 Pinus taeda
TTTTACATTGCATATTACTGTAATACAACAATTTACATGACAATAGACAAACAATTTACATGACAATATTATTGTAATACAACAATTTACATGAATGAGATTCATAACCAGCGTTGTATATCATGTGAAATTAATTAATACTGTATTACAACAATTTACATGAATGAGATTCATAACCAGCGTTGTATATCACGTGAAATTAATTAATATTTTTACAAATATATCATTAATTAATACTGTATTACAAAAATTTACATTAATGAGATTCATAACTAGCGTTGTATATCATGTGAAATTAATTAATCTTTTTACAGGGTTGTATATCATGTGAAATTAATTAATATTTTTACAAATACATCTACTGAATAACTTATCTATGATGAAGAGTTTTCCTAATCAATGGACAACATCCGGTTCATTGTTACATCATTATTAGATAAGTTTACATTAATAATAATGAGAGTTAAAATAAAAAAATATAATAATTTATGTGTATATATATTAAATAATTTGTTTGGTAGAGTTTGATCTTGCATAGAAGTTGTTCACCAAAAAAATGAAATATACATACCTACTTATACACAAAACACACATGAACATTGATACCTCTATATGCATAAATGAGCACCTAAATACTTTAGTCCTTTGAGGTATGCATTTTACATCTAGATTAAACATACTACATTTTGAGTTTGAAATTGATAGATTATTCTAATTTTTAATGTTGATTTCAGTTTAAAAGATTATATATATTTTTAAAATTAAACCAATTGTCAAACAATTGATCGCCTTATTTTTCATTAATTTCTAAAATATTTTTAAAATTTGCAAAGCTATTGTCTAAACATATAGATTAATCGAGCAAATCATTTCTTAGTTGTTCAAATAGAACTTCAAATATTATACAGACTTAACCATAAATATCTATTTATGGAATTTTGATGTAAAATTGGAAAGTTCCACTGACATTAATAAAATGCACATTTAAAAATTTATTTTAATATTTTGTTTTTAAAAAAATACACTCTTATAAATTATTCAATAATTTCTAATTAAATAGTTTTATGTGATTGTACCCTTTGAACATGAACATTTCTTTCATAGTGAAACATGGTGGATAAACAAGTACCCATATATGAAATGGACGCGTTATATAATACGTGTCATGTTGCATGTCGTTCGAATACTAAAGCTTATCCAATAGAACATACCTCAGAGTACCAGAGGAACCTATATCTATATATATATACATCATTGTCTCAATGGAGCACATCATGTTATCAACCAGTGAAAAGGGTGATCCCAAAGTAATAGGTAGTTAATTATCTGGTAGGAAAAATGAGTTCGGATGACGCTCCCATGTTAGAAGAAGCTCAAAATAAGCTCAAACGTGGAGCCATGAAAGGAGGGCTCAGCACCGTAGAGGTTTGTATTGCATTTTGTATTATTTTACCTATGTTTCTGTTTATTGTTAAATGTGATCCAATCTTATTGCCAGGTCTAAAGACTAGGCAATAAATGTTATTCAGACATATGCCTCTTGCAATGGGCATGAGCTAGAGCAACATCAGATAATAACCATTTAAAATATTTTAACAATCTTGAGATATATGTTTTACTTAGAACTGAAATTTTTGTAACGAATTACACATTGAACGAACTATTTCAGTTCCATTTCAAATCTCATTTCAAATCAGACAGTATACAATCCATTTGTGTTGTCCTTGCAGACCTCGGCAGGGACTACCACCATGGCAGTGGCTCCTTGTTTTATTTTAGCATAATTTGTTTCCAATAACGACATCATCCTCCATAGGTTCTTAGATTTGGTTCATTAAATGATCCTAATATTCTCCTTCATACGTGCCCATTAAAATTTTAAGCACATATTCCTTATTATAGTGATTATTTATTTGGAGATTAAATCCATTGATATCTAATAAATGAGAACTGTTTCTATAATTAATACTAACAATGTCAACCTACTCCAAATAAATGGCAAGAGCTAACCAGCCTGCCATAGGGCATTAAATGACTGGTTAACTGCATGCCATTTAACTTTATAACACACCCCATTATTTTTCATTTATCTCGTTATGCGCGGGGTGTGTTATAAAGTTAAAGGGCATGCAGCTAACCAGTCATTTAATGCCCTATGGCAGGCTGGTTAGCTCTTGCCAAAATAAATAGTTACATGTTACACCAAGTATTGATAATATTTTAAATCCTCTGAGCTAGTTATTTCTAGTGTCTAAATCCATAATCACTATGTTTTTATCTCAAAACAAAAATACTAAATGTATTAATTGAGAGGTGAGATGTTGTACGGAGATATTGATGTGATGGCATACTCATGATACAAAGCAACTAAATTTATGGAAATGGAAGACTTTTGAATATTGATTTCCATTCCATCTGCCAACCAAAACAATTTTAGGGCTTGTTCACTTACTTTAAATTTAATCATTGTTCCATTTCCAAGTAGTATAGGATCATTTACGAAGATGAGATGTTTTAAGTTCATATTGTTATATATTAGGATGTATTTTATGCCAATTTTTTTTTAGGTGTTCAATTCACCAATCGAGACATTGATTCTAGGATAAAGAGGAGGGGAGACCATGGGTAGTCCCATCTCATCCCTCTTGTGGAGTTGAAATGATGATGCAAAACCATTATATAAAAAAAGACACGCTTTCATCCAATTTATTAAAGGAAGTTTAAATCTAGCCATCATGATTATAAGCCTTAAGTAAAGTATACTTACTCTATCATAATCCTTAGAGATGTCCAATGTAATGATAGAGGCTAGAGCTTTCCCTTTCTTGATTGGATCCATGGTCCCATGTGAAATTACCATAGCGTTATCTATTATTTTCCACTCAAGAAGGAAAATTAAACCTTAGATATTACTTATGATCAAATGGGCCCAAGTATTGTAGAAATCACCTTTGTTATGATCATGCATATTGTATTGCAAAATGAGACAGACTTGAAGTCTTCAAAGGTTGTGGGAGAATCACTTTCGTGGATGAGATTGTAGGTTGATCTCACCTCATTCTTGTACATTTGTTCTATTGTAAAAGGAAGTTGCACCCTAAAATAGGATTACATTTCATTCATATATCCATTTCTCAAGTTGTGGAGATTCTTCTCTCTATATTTTCAAGCTATTTTGGTATTTGATGCCTAACATGTCAGAACTTGAATGCTTCTCTTCACATTCCTCTAGGTCCTATTTATATGTTTTCTATTTGGATTAGAACCTTTCAAGCCTTTCCTTTTGATGTGGATGTTATCTACATGATTTTTTTGTTCTAGTTTTTCAAGTGTTAGATGCTACTCCTGTTATAGGAAATTTTGTCACATCTAGTTAATAAGCCTATTAACTAGATCAAATCAACATCCTTTTACCCCTTTTCATCACCTTTACACAAAGCCCAAAGCATGAATCTCCCTAATCCCAAAGTTTCTACCTTTAACTACTTCATTTTAGTGAATTTAAGGCCCAATGCACATTGTCCCTTTAATAGACTACGTTCACCAGTAGGTTGGCCTTCTCTAGACCTGCGTTGATCACCAACAGGTTGCTCCTTGTTGGGGGTGCGTTGATTCTAGAAATTTGGAAAAAATAAAAAGAATCCCAAAACTTCCTCTTCTAGAAGCTTCCAGGAGTTGTTACAACCATTTACCTTGGATAAAAGTCTTGAATCCTATCCTATCCTACCTTGGATATTTCACATCTTATCCCTTGAGATCATCCTCCCATCAAAAGTGGATCTTAAGCCTAGATTGGTAAATGGATAGGAATTCCTAACCTACCATCCTCTTCTATATATTTTTTTCCATCCACAAGCTAGGGGTTGTCTTGTGGAGATGGATTCTACCCTCATGCTGCTATTGTGAGAGTAATTATTCCATGCATTAGGGTGAGATAAAGATACACTTTGTGACAAGAAAGGACAAGTCAACTTGGAGGAGCTCTTCTACAAGATCAACTCTATATTTGGTTGTAACTCTCTCCATTTATGTTAATACAAAGAGTTCATTTTTTCCGTATATGTGATGTTATGATTTCATGTATTTCAATACCATGTTGATCTATTGAATGAAGTGATTGGATGATGCTACATATATGTCACAGATCTTTGGCTTGTGTTGTCTGATTGTGCAAGTTCTAATTATAGCGATCAAAGATAGGATTGGAGCATACAAGCTAAAAGAGGAACGAGGCTTACGACAGATTCCAAGTAGGCTTCATCCCATTTTCCATTTACTTTAAGGAAAAAATTGGTTTATTTGATTTATGTTGTTTTAGACTAGGCCACCCAGTATAGGGAAGATACTTTTGTCTGAAGTTGTAGATTTTGTATAACAAAATGGTGACCATACTGGGGATCGATGTATTCCCTTGGTGATTTCCTTGTCCTTAGTGCTTGTTTTATCTCTTCTTTAGATCCTCACTGTCTTACTCAGTTAAGAATAGACTTAGGAAGACCTTTCATTGAGTTTCAACTGCAATTTTTGTGTCAGAACCTCACATCCCCTGATCAATGCTCCCTCTAGTCTAGTGACAAAGAATTGCAATGCTTTGGAACCTTCTATGTGTTTGTGTTCCAGAGCATTAGTGCCCCTTTAGTACCTGCGTTGGTCACTGTTCATGCACAAATTTGATTTTGTTTGATTTCCTCTCTGTCCATCTTTTTTCTAGCTGGTCTTCCTTGAATCCCTGAGTGTCTTGTGTTCTCTTAGAAGGCTCCATTTAGTTTTATTTTGGATTTGAGTGCATTTGATAAGGATTTGTTTATATTTTACTTTGTTCTTATCATTATGTCATGATAAAACTAATTTGTTTGATAACTGAGTGCTTGAATAAACTGGCATTTTAGTCATCATTCTGAAAAGTTTTCTTTTATCAGTGATGAGACATGCATCTTAGTTTTCATCATAATTGAGAATTAAGAGGAATTGAAAATAAAAATCTCTTTGCATTGCCATATAGGGTTTTGTGTGTGCATAGATATTGGAATAGTTGCATTAAAAGGGAATTGCACTTAGCATATTGTTTGCTACATACTCTTTGTCACTTCCCTCCTTTAGATAGATTTTCATTGAAGGTGAAAGATTTCATTTCTTTATGCTAAGAGATGTGTTCTAGTGTCATTAAAAGTAGGAGCTTCGTTGTTTGCCAACGTTGTATCTCAGGGGTTATATCCTATTCCACATATGTAAGTGTATCAGATCATTCTCCACATACCTTTGGGTATATTGGACGCCCATTGGATGGTGCTCCACACATGATAAGTATTGTGACTGCTCTCATCAAACGATTACACATTAGACAACACTACTACAAACTACAATTCCATGTACTGTTGAGTATATTTTGGAAGTCCACCATAGGTTTCTATGCTCGCCATAGGTAATCGAGTCGATCACCTTGTATAACATGATACAAGAACAAATCATTTGAGGAGATTTCCTATACGTATGTGAATTCCTTGGTTCTCCAAGGTGTATATTGTAGTTCACAGTTGCTTTGTAAACCTTTGTTCCTAGTTTACCCCTTTATATTTATTTATTTTTGTGTTAATTATTAAAAAAAATTGATCTAGCATGGAAGAAAAAACACCTTTCCCCCATCATTTGCTTAGAATGCAAAATAAGCCTCCTCCTCCACCAGAGGCAACTCCTGGTCGTTGTCAGAAGCATAAGAGGACACAAACTACCAAATCAGGGACTTTGAGAACTACTTTTGGTCCTCCTAAAATTGATCCACCATAATCATATTTCCCTTTGAGATCTGAGCCCAAGATTACATATTTTCTTCCCAGTGAATCTGACATAATCGAAACAAAAGTACCTAAATCCTTATTACCTAAGGTTATTGAGTCTAGATTTATTGAATCTAATACCTTATTACCTAAGGTTATTCAACCTGAGGTACCTCAATGATCTTTACCTATTATATTAGGACCTTCCCCTTCTCTTCTTTTGTCTCAGAAACAACCTTCGACTCTATATATTGGACTCGACAGTGAACCCCTTCCACCTTGTCTTGTGAGTATTAAAGACATCCGACTGAAAGAAACTTATCCCTCTTCTCCTATTCATTTTAGAGGGATTCATCTTTATCAAAATTATCCTCTTTCTCATCTTTAGACTCAATCTCAACCTCCTTAATTAGATTATGTTCCTTTCAACTACACCTTTGAGTTTTTCGTAGCAATAACCTTTGGGATTGTTAACCATGTTAAGATCTGCTATGGTTTCCCAACCTGTTACTTTGGTTGAGACAACAAATGTTTCTTTCTCATCCATGTTTGCGAAATCACCAAATAAACACTTGTATGGTGGCCTGTCCATCCCACTTGGTTATCAATCATTGTTTGGTACCTTCTCTAGTGCAAAATCCAATCCTTGGACCTCTCCCATGACATCTATTTATGGAATTCCCTCTAACACTTCTCTAATGAGAACTATACATTCTTCTCCTTATCTTACACCTACACCTGTAATCGAACAACAAGTTGGTCCTTATATTAGTGTATACCTTCAACAACCCAATTATCCTTATATTGGGTACCCTTCACCTAGTGGGAAGTTACCTACATCATCCCCTCCTCCGTTGGTTAGGGGGCATCGTGTTGTCGGTATGCCACATATTAGAGATCTTCCTTATTTGAATCCTCCTTATTCTGGTTTCATTGCTAATGTTTTGAAACCTAATTTTCCAGTCTAACCTAGTCCGATTGTGAGTACATCCATGCATTCACAATTTATGCCATTTGCACCCAAAATTCCTACCTATCAATCTACACCTCAACAAACTCAAATAAATGTGAGCCAACCTTCAAAAGATTTCACTATGACTCACTCTATTCCAACTGCATCTAGTACCTCCTAGATCCCATATACTCAACCTATATAAGGCGCCTCATAGTATCAACTGCTTGGACAAGGTATTCCTCAAATCCCAGTAGGGAAGACTGAATATGGTATGGCACAACCTCCACCTACTCCGCCTTATGTTGGAATGATGAAAATCCCACAAGACAACAGTATCAGCCTTTTCAAGGTATCCCTCAAGTGCCTTATCAAGGCCAACAAGTCCAAACCCAACCACTCTAGTATTTGCAGGGATATCTTGGATCCAAAAAACGAGGATATGCATACACTGGTTATCAAAATCCTCCCTATCTTGGTACCTGAGTTCCTATTTATCAAAATACTCCTTATCATGGAACCCAAATTCCTATTTCCCAGGCTCTTCCATCCTATTTGGGCTATCCTCCTTAGGATTTTAATAAGCAATTACCTTTTGAGGCAACTCGTGAATTTCCAGATTTGGCTTGGCTCATGAATGATCCTATTTCTCATTCTCCTTTCTGGCCAATAATTCCGACTAAATTTCCTTATGATATCCAAAAATTCAATGGGAACCCTAGAGAAGACCCATCCATGAATATGATTACTTATCATCTGTGGTGTTCTTGAAAATCCTTGAATGATGATTCCATTCGATTATGTCTTTTCTAGCGTACACTTACAAGTTCCACAACTAAATGGTATATTGAATTACATATAGCTTCATTCAATAATTTCAATTCCTTATCCACTACATTCCTAACACACTTCCAATTGCCCATATGATATGAGACTGGAATGAAAATTTTTACCTTCTTTAAACAAAATAATGTTACTCACATTTAGGATCATATTCATGAGTGGTGATGTCATCGTCAGTTTGTTAATACTTATGTTCCTAATAAATTGTTAGAATAATGGTTCATTAAATATCTATTGTCATCAATCACAAAAGATGTGGCTAAGGGTGGAGTTATGACTAAAGAGCAAGTCATTTCTCTTGCCCAGTATTTGGATCTCATTTATAGCCAATATGGTACGCTTTGTGAGAAAATAACAAATGCTCTGAGACCCTTGAACATTGTTCCTTAGCCTCTTGGTAAAGAATCACATGTTTTTGATATATGATTGGTTCTGCCAGTTCGCAGTCTAAGGGTAAATCATCTAGTACTGCTCTTACGACTTCCCAAAACTCTACATCCAATCCTCCTGCAGCTTCTACTTCCAAGGTTAATATCATTCAATCCAATAAAGGTAAATCTCAACAAAGACCAGGAAGTAAGAAGAAAGGTAAAATAAAGAAGAAGAAAGATTCTCTTCCGCATGATAAATAAACAAATCAATCCTCTAATGAGAAACATAAGCCTTGCTATCCATGTTTTCTCTGTAACAAGAGCACTTTACTCAGGATTGTCCACACCAGGTGAAAGTGAATGAATTTATGAAATCTTTAACTTCTCTTGCTCTGTTGACTGACTCGTTCCCCAATCAAGAGACTCACATGGTTGCTTAGGACCCTACTTCCTCTAACTCGGTTTTAATGCTTTTCTTCGCAAATTTGAAATATGATGTTATGGTGGCCACTCAAAGTAAAGGCTATGGTAATGTGAATAATACGAATGATCATGCTAATGATCAACATACCAGTTCGACTCCATATCCATCGGATCCTACTCCACCTACGATTCCTATGGAATTAACCATTAAGCCTCTGAAGGGCGTCATTCATAAATCTTCTTTCAACCCTCGTGCATGAGCTACCCAAAATTATAACATAGTTGAGGACCTGGCTCAGTCTCCATCAGCTACGTCCACACGTGAGGTGTTACAAAATTGTCTCGCCCAAAAGAAGGCTTTGCTTTCTGCCATCATATTTATTGATCCTTCAGATTCTAACCTATTCGTTTTGAATCATGAGAACTATTCACCTAGACTTCGAACTTTATTGGATTTTATGATCCATGTTGTCATCTGCAGTAAGAAAATCCATCATTCTATTGTAGACAAGAATCAACCTACATTATGTCTTTATCCTATTGGAAGGTGATTGGTTCTCCTCAATGGAGTCAATCACCGGTCACCTTGAAGGATTTTGACGGATGAACATATAAATTGTGTGGTATTTTGAATTCATTGCAAGTAGAATTAGGAAGTAAAACTATATCCATAGAATTTGAAGTTATTGATGGAACACTTGATTATAACCTTCTATTGTGTCGCAAGTGGGTCTACACAGTGGCTACTGTGATTTCAACTTATTTCTGGATGATCACCTTCCCCTATAAAGGCAGGATTATAGCCATTGCTCAACTCACCTTCTTTTCCTTTAGTTCTCAAGTTAGAGGAAGTGTCCCTCTTGTAGGGGAAACTCTACACCCATATCATCACGTTGGAGTTGGATTGATTAAGGATTCCCCTCTCATGGGAACCTTTTGACTTTCTCCACCTTTGCTTCCGAACAACTCTCCTTCAGTTTCCTATATCAATTGTTACACTGAAATTTGTCACCATGACTATTTGCAGTTAATATGGCTCCATCAATAGTCATATTATCCTCCATGTCGAGCCTTATACCTCTGCTCTTCATGTCAAACTTCAAAAAGAGAGAAAGTCATTAAAAAACATGTTTATCTCTGGGTAAGCAGGTTCTCTCTACCTTGCCTGCGTGTACGCATCCCAAGCTCATTGTACCTGCGTACTTGTACGCTCTGTACGTCAAGGGATGGGTGCGTACTCCTGTAAAGGTCAAAAGGCGCGAGTTTCATCTTAAAAAAAGTTACTTGTGGTCACTTCTAGAGCTCTCTAGAAGAGTGTTTGACGTGTATTGAGCACCTCCAGATGGTTCATGCATCCCTATGATAGAGGAACTTATCCCATCAAGAGAGGAGCTACCCCATCCAAAAGAGGGAGTATCCCATTGATGTTGGACCTGAATAACTTCCTCTAGAATACTATAAATACATGCATTGGGCCAGAGGAGGGGAGGTAAAAAGCTGAACATTCCAAAGGGTAGATGCTGCTGGAATTAGGACTTCCTTGTAGAAGCTTGTGAGGAGAGATTACCATCCTTTCCTGTTTCATTTGGAAGTGGGTGAGCTTGTCAAAGTAGAGGAAAACTCTTGCTGGACCCTGGGAGGAACTTGCACAACACCAAGGCTCAGGTTGTAATGGTTTCTTTTTTGTTTCCTTAATACAAATAAGTCCATTCTTTTCAATGATTTGTTGTTAATGAATTGTTTCATATACTCCTTGGTCTATATGTTGAATATGCTTTGTTTTATGGAATATTCAGGTGTTATGTAATCGTTTGATTGTTAGTGTATGCAGGTTTCAAAGTGAAGGAGGAACTCATCTGGATCAACGAAGCTAGGCTGCTACAACAAGCGTTGGACCTAAGGTAAGATCGAAAAACACTTGGTTTCTCATAGAATAATGTATGTTTAGAGAAGGATTGCTCTTAATTGTCTTGTTTGTCACTAGAGAGTCCTAGACTCCTAGGGAGGTTAGTTTTGTTCGCAAAAATAACTCTTTCCGCATGACAAATTGGCGACTCTACTGGGGATAGTAGGATTTTGCAAGGATAGTTCCTGTTACTGAGTCAACCTCGTTAAAAAATGAATCAGGTCTGAGGATAGTTCTTTTCTTGTGTCAACCTCCTTAAAAAGGAAACAAATCCCTTTTCAAGGTAAATATTGAAAGTAAACCTTCATTCCAGCCTGGGGGGCATGTACCTCGCTTTGCATCATTACACTGGGGGCATGTGAACTTTTTGAGCATAGTTCCTTATCTTGTGTCAAGCTCGTTAAAAAATGAAACAAGGGTAGGTTAGGTAGGTATATTGTAGAGAATAGTCATGAGCATAGTTCCTTATCTTGTGTCAAGCTCATTAAAAAATGAATCAAGGATTTTAGAGCATAGTTCCTTGTCTTGTGTCAAGCTCGTTAAACAATGAATCAAGGTTTTTAGAGTATAGTTCCTTGTTAGGTAGATAGTAGAGTGTGTTATGAGCATAGTTCCTTATCTTGTGTCAAGCTCGTTTAAAAAATGAAACAAGGGTTTTGAGGATAGTTCTTTTCCTGTGTCAACCTCACTAAAAAATGAAACAACTCCCACGAGTCTTTCCAAGATTTCGAAAGTAAACCTTCATTTCGTCCACCTGCTTGAATGCAATGAAGCTTGGGGAGCATGTACCTTGATTTGCGTCATTATGCTGGGGGCATGCGAACTTATAACAAGCATAGTTTTTCGTTTCAAGCTTGCGTAAACATGAAATCGAAGCCGAGCATAGTTCTTTTCCTGTGTCAAGCTCGTTAAAAAATGAAACAACTCCTCCTCTAATTGAGTCGAGAGTTTGACCTCATAGATGTTAAGTTTTATATTTAGGTTTGTTATTTCAGTCTTTTGCATAGTTTTATTATAGTTTGAGGTCAAGTCTTTCAAATGATATGGTATCTAAACCTTCATTTCATCCAACTGATTGAATAAAATGAAGCTGGGGGGCATGCGCTCTAGCAGTTATGCTTAGGGGGCATCAAGCACAATTTTCTCTCTGTTTCAAGCTTGTGTAAAAATGAAACTACTTCGAAGCATAGTTTTTCTTTTGTTTCAAGCTTTTGTAAAAATGAAACCTATCTTGAGTCAATTTTGGTTATTTTCAAGACTCATTAAACTCATGAAAATTCCGAGATTATTTTTAGGTTAGTTATTTCAGCTTTTGCATAATTTTCTTGTAGTTTTAGGTCAAGTCTTTCAAATGATCTTGTAGAGTACATTTTTATCATTTTTTCGAACTCGTTAAAACTTACGAAAAATTGAAACATCAGAGTCATATTTTAAGCCCTTTTCTGACTCCTAAAAAATGAAAAGATTGTCGAGCGTTTCTTTTACACTCGTAAAAATGGACTTAAAAGACGGTCCCCTTATAGCCCTTTTCTGACCGTAAAAACAGGAAAAGATTGCCGGATTTTTGTCGTTTCAAATTCGATACTATAAATAAAACGACGTGTCCTTGATCGCTTTTTACTTTTCAGGTCAAAGACACTAACTATGAAAATATCCTTGGTCGCA
>APFE030252128.1:9491-38968 GCA_000404065.3 Pinus taeda
ACATGTGAATAAAATAATATAGATAATTCAAACATATCATTTTTCACTTTTATTAATATTTCAATGAACGAGATCATTCCGCTAGTTAAATAGTTATATGGATAATGTTCATAAATTACTATTATGGTCATCATAATTAATATTCTATTTTAAATTAATTTATTGTTAAGTAAAATGTTTTCTAAAATATATTTTTAATTTTTTAAATTAAAAATTAAATATAAAGATTATATTGAAATTTTAGTGAATATAGAAATTAGATAACTATTTATTTATTTATAGTAGTTTAAAATAATTCTAAATATAGTAAATTGTTAAATTGTTTTTATATATTCGTATTATTAAATTGAAAAATGTTTGGTATCTTTTAAGCTCTTTTTTGTGTGTTAATTTTGAAATTTTTGATATTGAGACTTAGCAAAATCAGTGTGGATTATGTTTTGTAATATTTTAATAAGTATTGTAAAAAGAATGTGTATGTAAAAGTTGTTGCTAAATGAAGTTGACAAATTAACTTTTTTAGGTGCAAAATCTTTTACTATATCACCTAATAAGGTTAGGGTTTTGGATCTCTATGATTTTACAATATAGGACATCATATTTTTTAACTTTGTAATTTTTTCTTGTTAATATAATATAGGAACACATTTCATGAGATAAGTTATGCTCATTCTAGCTAGGATATATTTTCTTGTAATTGTTTTATTTTTTAAAATTTTATTATTCAATAAAATCTGCGTTTCAATGTATTATTTGCTTTATACAATATCTATTTATTTTTCTATTTATATTTCTTTCTTTAGTTCATTCTCTAAACAATTTAGATTAGTATTATTATAGCAATCTTTTGTTTCTCATTTCTTTGCCCATGTCACAGACAAGGTAGGGTATACAAAGTGGGTTCTTTAGTTAATTAAACTTGGGGAATATTACTCTCCTCACGCCAAGTGGCATTTGATGATGTAAGAAAAAATAATTGGTGGTTCAATAGACCCTATCAAGTTGCTACTCAGGAAATCCCTTTGTGTGACATAAAGAGATAATGAATAAGTTTGGATGGCTATCAATAGTGGTAGAGAAACCTTCAACAAGAAATCATCTTAGAGGTTTTACACCCCTCAAGGTACATGTTAATATTGACCTTCCTTTATTTCAAGTCTAAATAGACACATATGCTTTGTGTATTTGGTTAAATTTCTTAGTTGGTTATTCGTAAGCATGGTCATCTTTAGTTACCTATCATAAGCCATAATCAATAATGGTCAAGTTTAGTTAGCCTTCATAAGCCATAATCAATAATGGCCAATGATGATCAACAATAACCAACCATGGTCATCTTTGGTTGACGATACTCAAACTTTAAAAAGGATGGTCAACCCATGCTCAACATGGAAACCATGGTCAACAATGGTTAGAATGGTAAAACATACTCAATTATGGTTACTATGGTTGAAAATGGTCAAGTACAACCATCCATTGTGAATATGGACCACCATAATCTATGATAGAAAACTATGGTCAACGAGGGTCTACCATGATCAAACATGAAAAACCATGGTCAGCTATAGTTAATCATAATCTATCATAGTCAACATATGAAAATGACAAACAATTACCTCTATCAACCATATTTACTAATCTGGTTGAGCTAATTATAAATATTACTGAAATTTCTAACCCTTTAATAATTGTGTAATTACAAATTTTATTTTCACCCATCTATATTTTTTATTGTTTGTAATTTCCCATACTAAAAATCTTTCTAATTTCTGTTACTATTGTCTTTACAACTAATAAGTTTTTTCAGTTCTATTATATCCCTTATAAGATGTCGAGTTGCAACTTATTGAAACACATAAAACTTGTCAATAAACTTGTTAAGGATTCAAACATTATCCATTGCTTCTATTTTCTTGTTTATATTTTTTAAAATCCATATGACTAAGATCCTAGAACTTAAAGGTGAAATTTAGGTATTGTATTATACTATGCAATCCACTCATGGTGTAAGACGTTACTCTTATGGCTAATATCACTCTAGATGTAATAGGGAATTTGTATAGAGGTAACAGGAAATCTGTATTTCAACTAAGAATTAACCTAGAATGGTGCTTGACATCGTTTGAATTTGTTGACCATGATACCCTAGGTTACTTGGGAGAAGAAACGTGCTGCTCACAAGGGTTATTTTCCTCTTGATATTGTACATTGTATATTTTCAAAGATGGAAACTTTGGCATCTTCTCTATATCATTGGGTGGAGTATTGGATAGTATTTGATAAATGAAAATTCCACACACCTGACGTATAATAGGCCTTTATCAAACAAGTTTTAGTAGCATCCATATCTTATGAGACTATATATGACTATTTATTTCCATCTTTTAGATGCCTTCCAATGATATTTTTGAGCTTAGTAATATTTTGTTTATTCCTAGGTTGAAGAATAATTTTCCTTTACTATCTTATATATTGTATGATAAATGTGAAATGGAGAATTGTTTTTAATAATAGTGCACAATCAATGATTGCAATCTAGCCCTTATGAGAACATTGACCAGAACAATAAGAGAGCGTAGCCTTTATCAATGTGATTTGCTGTCAAAGGAGAACTTATAGAATCTAGTGGGAGGTGGGAAAACTCTTTTACCTTTGAAGATGAAAATGAATGATGAGATATTATGGAGATAGGTTCCAAAAGATTGATTCCATGCGTAGTTACTAGAAATATTATATAGTGCAAGGACAAGTTTATTAGATTCTCTTTTATTCAAATAGCCAACCTTGATCGAATTGACGTATTTCATGTTATTTCTTCAGTTTCTATAGGTTTAGAGGTCAATGAAAGTGATTTTCATGTTCATTAAATTTTCTAATAAATGACTAAATTTAGTAACACCATTATAACTATATAAAAATATATTATTTGTCACACTACTACATGAAGGGCACTTTTAAGACAAAATAAATCTTTTGTTTTAAAAAGTCACTTTTTATTTTAGTTATTTTCCATTAAATTTAATATCAATTGAATTGTCTTAAAAATATAATTTAGGATAAAAACAGTTCAAGACAAAAATATTTTAAGAAAAAACTTTATATTTAAGACAAAAATAGTTTGAGGCAAAAATATTTTAAGACACAACTTTATATTTAAGACAAAAATAGTTTGAGACAAAAATATTTTAAGAAAAAACTTTATATTTAAGACAATGGCCACCTAAGACAATTTCAATTAAGACAAAACTCATTTAAGACAGTGAACAATTAAGACAAAAATCATATGAATTTAAGACAACATTATCTGTGATATCCCTCCACTACTGTAATGTTGTTTTCATTTAGACTGAATTATGTTAGTAAAAATGGCGGAAAGTCATGAAGAACATTGAAATAATTTTTGTAAATAAATATTTTATTATAATAAATAAATGGAATTTAATTACTTGGGAAAGAAACATTTGAATATGAGATTCTTGCCAAAGAAATAAAAATAGAAAAAAATCTCATTGGAAAATGATATTGGGATAATTGTTTGATGACAAAGATTTTAGATAAGATTCTAGATAAGTTTTAATGGATAGGAGAGAAAATCCACTAAATCTCTTAGTTGGGGAAAGATCCTAAGCCTGGATAAGCCTAAAAGCATCACAAAAGAGAAAGGCGTGCTTTTAAGGAAAAGCCTCGGCAAGTGAGCATTAAAGACCAAAAAAGTGGGATGCTGCAAAAGGAAAGAATTATCATGGAAGAAAGGTATAAAATACCTATTGAAGGGATCAATAAAGGTTGTTGATTGTTAAGAAATGGAAACAAGAAATTCCAGTTTAATTTGTCCTTGAATTAAACTGAGAATTAAAATTGAATTCTATTCTCATAGCAGCTTGTAAATAGTTAATTAAGTTTAATTAACTTAATTAGATTAGAAATTTCAAGTTGGATGAGTTTAATTGTGAGTTGTAATTAGATCACTCTGTTTACTAATTTATTTTCATTTAAATTAGTTTTAAATTGTTTGTGGAACTAATAGAGAGTTAACAGTCAATTGGTGCACTAGTGCATCCGCATGTGTCACTCTAGTTAACTAAATATTCCCTCATCAGAAACTCATGCATGCCGATTTTGGGAAAGACCTAGTTGATACTAGAGTTCAGGGACAGTGTACTATCATTTGTGTGATTTACCGAGTTGTAAATATCATGCAGGCAATCAGAGAAGAACCTATCTTTGGATTGCACAGTTTTGGAATCATGAATTCCCTTTAAATATGGGTTATTCATCCTAGGAATGACGCAATAGATTAGGGCTTGGAGAGCTGCTAAATAGATCAAGGATTTGGCTTGAGCTAGCTTGTGAGCTAAGAGGTTTGGGCATACTTATGTGGAATTTTTGTAGGGAGAAAAAGCTTTGTATATTCACTCATATTTATGATATATGCAATAGAGATAGTGGGCTTTTGAGCAACGTTTTTCCCTAGATACATCTTGTGTTATGTGTCGTTGATTTATCTTCTTCTTATTCTTATTTTCTTCATTGATCTATTGGCTTCCACTGGTTGAAACTAGAAGTAGATTCTTGTCCTGTGCTTTAGCACATTGTATGAGCTTGCGAATCTACATCATTTTCTACATGGTATCAGAGCTGAGAATAGTATACTCAAGGATATTTCGAAGTTTTGAATTATGGGTTAGAGGTGAAATTTGAATTTGCAATACATAATTAAGGATTGACAGATGGCATTCTACGGTTGGCAGCTCGACTATGCCCTGGATGGCAACTCAAATTTTATAGCTTGGAGAGGAAAAATAGAGGTTGTGCTAGAGGATAATGGCTTGAAGCAATTTGTTGATCAAGAAATTCCTAAGCTAGTAGCATCGGATGCATAGAATTTGGCCAAATGGAAGAAGCGTGTGGCAAAGGCGAGGCAGATAATCATTGAGGGAGTTTGAGACCACATTGTCTTGAGTCTCCATGGTAAGGAAACTTCATATGCTATGTGGAAGACATTGACGAACTTGTATTAGGATAACAGTAACCAAAGGAAATTGGCATTGAAGGAAAAACTTCAAAAAATCAAAATGGAGAAAGGCGAGATGATTCCAAAATACTTGACCAAGTTCACTTAGTGTCATGGCGAACCTGGAAGTGTTGGAATTAATGTTGCCAAGGATGATATGATGAGCCTTTCTCTTCTAGGACTCCAAAAGAGTTGGAATATTTATCAGTACTTTGTCAATGGTCAGGAGAAGCTGCCAGATTGGGAACGATTGTGGTCAGATTTGATGCAGGAGGAGATCAGGAGGAACATTAGGGATGGATCTCCATCAAAGACTGATGATGAAGAGAACTATTCCTTAGCGATTAAGGTGAAGAAGGAGAAAGGGAAATCTTCCCATTCCAAATTGGATTCTTATCATGGAGGTAAGAAGAAATACATGACGAAAATTAAGTTCTTTAATTGTCATGAGCTAAGCCACTTTTCTAAAAATTGCCCACTCAATAACCAAGAAGAAGTCCTCAGGAGGAGTGGCAGGTGTGGATTTGGCCTCTCAATTCGGATTGGACTTTTCCCTCATTGCATGCATGGTGTCATCGATGATGGGAAGTGTATGGTACTTAAACAATGGAGCTTCATTTCACATGACTGGTGACAAAGAGTTATTTAGTGATCTAGTGGAGAAAGATCTCCAGATGCATATCAAGATGGGTGGTGATGGGAAGTATAATGTTACTGGATTGGGCATGATTACTTCTCAAAGGGAGCATGGGACTCCACCCACCTTAAATAATGTTATGTATGTGCCCGAGATGAAGAAGAACTTGGTATCCATTTCCATGCTTGAAGATAGAGGCTATGATATTATATTCTCGAAAGGAAAGGCGTTCCTTCGACACATAGCCAGGGTCAAGTAAATAAGATATGGATTCATGTGAAGAATATATATAAGTTGTAGGTAGAGGAGTGTGTTGCTTTTAGCACAAAATAACAAAAGGTGTAGATCCAAGACATTGGCGAGTTGTGGCACATGCGATTGGGCCACTTGCATCATGGGGCTTTGAAGATATTGCACCAGATCTCTATCGGTCTTCCCAAAGGTACGCTTGATCAAGTTGATACATGCAAGGGTGTACTTTGGGAAAATACACGAAGTCTTCCTTTCATGTCAGAGAAATGCATGCAGAGTTTATTCTAGAGTGAGTCCATTCAGATGTGTGTGGACCATTCTTGATAGCATTCATGACCAAACACAGGTATTATGTTATATTTGTTAATGATTATTCTCATAAATGAAAGATATTTTTCATGCAGAAAAAGGATCAAAACTTCACAAAGTTTTGTGAGTTTAAAGAATTGGTGGAGAAAGAGTTGGGAAAGAAGGTTAAAGTTCTACGGAGTGATAACAGTGGTGAATATGTCTCAAAAACATTTAAGAACTTCTGTGTAGTGGAAGGGATTAAACGAGAGTTGACGACAACCCATAACCCTTAGCAGAATGGGGTGGCCAAGAGGAAGAACATAAGCATAGTAGGGGTAGCGAGGGCGATGTTGCATGATTAGGGCATACCACTACACTTGTAGGCTAAGTCATGCAACATAGCATTTTATGTTCAAAACCGTCGCCCACATCAGATACTTGAGATCAAGACACTAGAGGAGGCGTATTCTGGTAAGAGGCCAGATGTTGGTTGCTTCGAAATTTTTGGGTCATATGTATATTGCAATGTGACCAAAGATCCACGGAAGAAGATTGAGCCTACCAAATAGTTGGGTATATTTGTGGGGTACACTGATACACCTCACAACTATCGGGTCTACTTGCCAACTAGGAAGATGACAGTGGTTCAAAGGAATGTTAGATTAGATGAGGAGAAGGCCATGCGAGTTTCGCTTGAGAGGGAGATTGAGTTACATGTGGATGAGGAGCTTTGAGCTCCTAAGGTTGAGGAGCCTCAAATTGATGTGGAGGTCACATGCAGAGGATCTAAGAGTGGAGACATCCACTCAGGTAGAGTCTTCCAAAGAGGGAAGAAAGCACACCAAAGAGGCTGAGAGATTGTTGGATGACGCACGAGAGAATGTGGGAGCACCCACTTCCCAGTACAGGCAGAGGAGGTCACCTGAGAGGTACACTGGATACATGGATCTTATGGGTGAATGTGTTGTGACAGAGCCACCTTCCTTTAACGAGGTAGTGCAGTAGCCGGTTTGGGTTGATGCCATGGTGGAGGAGTATGAGTCCATAGTTTGTAACAGTGTTTGGGATGTGGTCTCGAGACCGTAGGAAAAGTTAGTGGTGAGCTCCCATTGGCTTTACAAGGTAAAACAAGCTACAAATGGTAGTGTGGAGAATCAAGGCTAGATTTATGGCCTATGGATTTTGACAGGTAGAGGGGAATGACTATGATGAGAACTTTGCTTTTGTTGTAAGGTACTTGTCAATCATATCTATGTTGGCACTATAAGCATAGATGGATTGGAAGATACATCAGATGGATGTAAAGACAACCTTTCTTAATGGAACGATTGAGGAATAGGTGTACATAGAGCAACCTGAATGTTTTAAGACCTTTGACCGTGAGTTGCATGTGTGCTGACTCAAGAGAGTGTTGTATGGGATGAAGCAAGCACCCCGTGCTTGGTACACTAGGCTAGATAGCTACTTCAACGGGTTGGGCTTCATTAAGAGAGAAGCAGATGTGAACCTGTACCACATAGTGGTGGAAGGTAAATTGTTGATCATTGTATTTTATGTTGATAACCTCATACTGACAAGTGATGATCAGCTAATCAAATCTTGCAAGGAGGACCTTGCAAGAGAGTTTGAGATGAAGGACATGGGGCTCATGCATTACTTTCTTGGCATGGAGGTATGGTAGGGAGATGGGGAGTTTTTTGTGTCTCATGGTAAGTATGCCAACAAGATACTCAAGAGAGTCCTCATGGAGAGGAGCAAACCCATGGAAACTCCTCTAGTAGGTAATTGGAGGTAAGAGGATGCTACTTCAGGGGAAGTGGTGGAATATATTGTTTACAAGAAGGTTGCAGGTTCACTCATGTACTTGGTGAACGCACGACCGGATATGTGATATGCAATTAACAAACTTACTTAAGCAATGGTTAGGCCTACCAAGTTGCACTGGAAGAAAACAAAGCATGTGTTGAGATACCTCGGGGGCACTTCTCAGTATGGATTATAGTATAGATGGATAGAGGGAGTGAAGCTTCAAGGCTTCACTAATGAAGATTGGGCAGGGATTACATCCGACCAGAAGATCACATCAGGAGGGAACTTCAACATTCATTCAATGATAGTTTCTTAATACATTAGGAAAAAAAGATCAGTTGAACTTAATTCAGAAGAGGCATAGTACATGGTTGTGATTCGGGAAATGTGTGAGGCCATCTGGATGAGGAAGGTCATGTTTTGTTTGTTGGTTAGCAAATGGATCCAACTGTGATTGACTACGATAATGAGAGTTATATCAAAGTCTCTAAAAATCGAGTTTTTTATGATCAGTCCAAGCATATTGATATCCGATATCATCATCTCAAATATCGTGTATTAAGGCAGATTATGTTGTTAGATTATATTCCCATAGAGGAGAAATATGCAGACATTTTGATAAAGGCATTATCAAGATGTAAATTCGAGTTTCACAGAGAAAGGATTGGGGTAGATGATAATCCCTTTCTTGTTGAGAGGGAGTGTTGAGAAATGGCAACACCAAATACTAGTTTAATTTTCCTTTGAATTAAATTGAGAATTAAAATCGAATTCTATTCTCATAGAAACTTGTAAATAGTTAGTTAAGTTTAATTAACTTAATTAGCTTAGGAATTTGGATTTGGAAGTCTTTCTGAAGTCATGTATATGTTCTCCCTAAGTTTTAGGGGTCCAGAATGAGTTTAATTGTGAGTTGTAATTAGATCACTCAGTTGACTGAGTTATGTTCAGTTAAATTAGTTCCAAACTGTTTGTGGAACTAATAGAGATTTAACAGTTAATTGGTGCACTAGTGCATCTACAAGTTCCACTCTAGTTAACTGAAGTTTCCCTCATCAGAATCTCATGCATGTTGATTCTAAGAAAGACGAAAGACCCAGTTGAGACTAGAGTGCATGGAGAATGTACTATTATTTGTGTGATTTATTGAGTTGTAAATATCATGCATGCAATCAGAGAAGAACATTTGTTTGGATTGTGCAGTTTTGGAAGTGTGAATTCCCTTTAAATATGGACTATTAATCCTTGGAATTATGCAAGAGATTAGGGGCTTGGAGAACTACTGAATAGGATAAGGATTTGAGCTAAGAGAGTTGAGCATACTTGTGCGGAATTGTTCTAGTGAGAAAAATCTTTGTATCTTCGCTCATATTTCTGATATATGCGATAAAGATAGCGTGGTTTTGAGTAGTGGATTTCCCCAGATACATATTGTGTTATGTGCCATTGATTTATCTTCTGCTTATTCTTATTATCGTCACTGATCTATTGGATTTCTCTGGTTGAAAGTTGAAGTAGATTCTTGTCCTATGCTTTAGTACATTTCATGAGCTTGTGAATCTAGAGGAAATTCTATATTGATACCCTAGTAATCTCATCTCAGCTTGGGGATGAACTAAAGGAATTACAGTTCTACGTTGAGTGGAAAAATGCGTGGAGTTCCCAAGTATCCCTAATGATGCTATTTGAATTATCTATTAATTTATCTTCCTATTCTTTTATTTAGAACAACCAGATGTTGATGCTTTGTTAGGAATAGTCATAAGTGGATGTTGTATTTTTTGAGTTGTTCGTAGTGTACAAATTTAGTTTCATAGAATTGAATGTATTGTGGAGATGTAGGTGTTTAACGAATTGAATTATAAACTTGTAGTTGGAATTGAGATTCAACGTGGAGATTGATTTCACTGTATTATTGAAGCACATATATTCTATTATACTAGATTTAGTGGCCTGAAACTAAATTCTGTTACTGTGACGTGTAATTTACTGTAATTTATTGTTAGATATTTTATTTGTACACAAAGAAAATAAATAAACTATAGATAATACTTGTTTACACAAGTACGCCAACTTCGTAATTGAAAGGTAAGGATATAGATCGAGTGCACCGACTTCAGCAACTACATGATTATGTTTCCTCTTTTTACAAAAGAGATGCTTCAAAGATAACAATTCCTTGTATTAGTGATAAGATATTGACAAGCGCACATAAAGGAACGTGTTGAAAGCCTCAAAAATTTCATCTTAGCATTATTGATTTGTTAAGGTGTAAAGTACTGAAATGCACGTGATGTATTAGGAACGAAAACACAAAAAAATGAAACTTTGTATTTAGATAGCTAACTTGAATGCATTATTAACTATAGCATCGACAGTATCATCGGACTAACCTCTAAACTACTCAAAGTAGCATTGGTTACTTGCTTTTAGATGAAACGTGCATGGGTTGTAAGAGAGACTAGTAATTATACGAGATGCAACGATACCAAGAAGAAATGAAGGGACCTACTTCTTTTATATAATTATACAAACTCAAATAGAAAAAAAAAAGGAAGAATGAATATGAAAGAAAATTAATTCCTTTTTCATTCACTTGGCAACAATAACATATATATTAACTATTGTGACTGATAATAAAAACAGATTATGGATCCAATAATTTAACCATTGTAACCCAGAACTTGAGAATTATATATATATAAGCATGAATTAAAATGGAAACCTTCAACTATAAATTACATCATTGTTGCATCGAATACTGCCTGAGCATGTCATAATGAGATACATTTGTAAAGAAAACATCGAGCTAGCCATAGTATGATATCATCAACAAGTAACACATTGTGGGAAACCAACAATCCCTATTACAAGGCTACATAAAAATGTATTATGATTATGATAAATCATGTTGGAAAACATGATAATACAGGGTTTGCGCCTACATCATGGAGGAGTGCTCTTATAATGAGCCTGGAAAAAAATTAGAATAGGCACATTGTATAACTATTACTGATTTGAAAACTTAGAGCTAAGGGGAAAAATGAGTTAAAAGAATCCATTCAACTCTTAACATTCATACTGTGTATTAGAGAGACACACTTTATCACCATTGCATAGGGAATTGTACTAGAACTTTGACAATAAACATGAACCCTCATAAGGAAGGTGAACCAACCTGAAATCGATAGGGATAGCATATCAACCTTGACGACATCAAATTGATCATGCTCAAGGAATATTGTTATGAAAGGCAACAAGCACCTATACGATAGGAGAGGAAGAACATTAATGTTATGCATCAGAATCCAAAACCTTACAGAATAGAAAATGTGCCCTAATTAGAAAGGAAAATAGAAAAAAAAACAGGAAGTAGTTAAAACATTACATGTGTATGGAAGACATGCCAAAGTGCAAAGTGTGAACCTTTGTGCTTAGACCTTTCCAATGCAATAACTTACAAACAAGAGTGAAAAAGTCAACACTCGTACTCACTTTAAGGAGACGAAAATTAGAGGGCGGGTGAATTCTTAATTCACTGAAAAATAAAAGGAAATATAAGGTTTCTGCGAGGAGAAATTCAAGGACAATAATGCTAACCAAGTACTTAAAGAGGGGTCATGAATACCCAAGCCCATCGAAGACACATCGTTTCAAACACTAAAAGTACCAGGCATTGACCATTGGATGAAGGAGAATTATATCTGGCATCCTCTGTATACAAAAATGATGGAAAATAGGAGTATAGGCAAAGATGAAGAAATCTGAGTACAATGCCTTAAGGAAAAAAACAAAAATAAGTTATAGGGAAAGGCCTGTTGATTCATAAAGAAAAACCAAATTTTAGCAGGATCCATATTGTAAATAGGCAGAATTCACCGCTAAAGGAAACTTGGAAGAATATTAATGCTTAATATAAACCGTATAGTCAATGTATGAATGGAAAAATGACCAAAGAGTTACCTGGTGATGAATATTGTCCATAGGAAAGCTACACTTCTAGAAAGCAAGACTGTCCTTCTAACTTGTAATCATGCGCACCGACACGCTGGTTGAATGGGTATTTCGACAAAGCAGAAGAACACAAATAACAAACAGAGGGAAAGTCAGAGGTAATTTGCAAAGGAAAAGTGAAAGAAAGCCCAGAACACAAATCTGATTCAATACTGAAGATGGGAAACCATTATCTTCAATGGATGAGGGGAAGCATTGCCACGACTGAGAACAAACCCTATTGTTGTCCTTCAGAGCCAAATTCTAGCATGCTAAGAAAAACTGATAGTCGACATGAGAAAAATCCAAATGGAATAGAGAGCTTGGTGAGAGAACATGTTTAGGGTTCGAAGGAGAGCCATTCACCGCTAGATTTCCCTAATGCTCATCCGACCGTCCACGTGAAGGTGCTTGACATATCATGTTAATATGACATGGGAGGAGTGTGCATGGCTAAAGCACATTCAACATTATTTTCCCAAGGCATAAGTGCGACACACGTTATTGTTAATTCTAGTACGATGGGTGACAAACCTTGATAAAACCTCCATCCTATTACTATTAAAAGATCTTTGTGATGATTAGTATCATGACTAGGGGGAAGCTTAGATTATATAGTAGAGATTTTATAATATTAAAGGTTCACACCATGCAGGTATAGTAAATAACACCAAGGTCGAAAATAACCATTCAAATATATTTAGAGTCACCTTGAGCAAGGTAATAAGGAAGGATGAGAGAAATAATTGAAAAATAATGCGTTGTTACTATAGAGTATATACACAAGTTTTAGGTCATAAAGACGGAATAAATAAAGAAACACACAATGACTAGCTTATCCAAAGTATTTAAATAAACCAAGGAAGTTACTTTGAATAACTATGGGTATGTTGAATGTTTATTAGTAAACAAAGGAAGTTTTTTTTTTTTGTGGTTAGGGAGTTGTGGTAGATGGTGTCAAAGCACAAGTTCACCACTTACGACTTAAGGAACCACTACAAAAACTAATAAACAGGAGAGCTAATGATAAGTTTGTTTGAATTGTAAGCTAAGAAAGCGATCTAGCTACAACAAAGATGGAAAATGAGGCTCCCGCCATCACCAAAGATGAAGACTTGTATGCTAAATTAGGAAACAAGGCCACTCCATCAACTACTCAATTCATGGATGTCATTAGAAATCTTCAGCAAGAATTGACTTACCTGAGGAACAATGAGTGCTTGTTAAACGTAGGTGAGTAATTGGAAAGGATGATCATGGGGCTGACTAAAAATTCTAGCCATAAAACAGTGGAACCTAAAATACTGAAAAGAAACAAAAGGGGCACAAAATTAGAGAAATATGAAAGTGGGAGGGAATCTCATATAACATATCCAAGAATATCGAAGAAAAAGAAATAAATGGAGTTACAAGGGGGATTTAGGAAAATAAAGCACCCTACTTTTGATGGGAAAAAAGAGGAGGATGCAAAAGCATGGCTACTTAACATGAATAGGTATTTTGAAGTCTATGAGTATGAGATAAACTTAACGGCTAGATTGGCCATTTATTAGTTGTAAGGAAAAGTTTCCCTTTGGTGGGAAGAAGGTAAAAGTGTGCATCTGTTAGAGGAAAAGACAGTGTCTGGGTAAGAGTTTTTGAAGCAATTGAAGAACTCATACTTAAGTGAACATTATTATGATGATCGAGAAAGAGAGTTCCATTAGTTGAGTTTGGGATAGTAAACTATGGATGAGTTTGTGGCAAAGTTTACCAACTTACTATAGTATGTGCCTTATATTAAAGAAGAAAAAGACAAGGTTCAACAGTTTATAAACTATTTACCCACTATCTACAAGGAACAAATTGATTTAGATAATCCGATGACCATGGAAGAAGTGGTTAGGAAGGTGAGGATGTGTTACCAACAATTTAGGAGTAAGGGTGAAGGCCCCAAGTTTTGGAAGAATAAGGATAAAAATAAACATGCAATTGGAGAAAAATGACATAAACTTGGTTATCTCAAGAACATTGGAAAGGATCACCAATGGAAAAAGTTCAAGAAGGGGAACGTGAACCAGTTGGCCCAATCTCAAGTTGGATCAAAACCTATGCATCTAAATAGAAAAACAATTAATGGGGTTAAAGAAAAAGAACCACTGAAGCGTTTGGTGTATGATGAACCTCATTTATAGAGGGATTGTCTGCAAAACCCTATATCTATTCAGAATATCCACGTTGTCCATGAAGACACCACAGTGAATGATATTTCCAAAAATATTCCCAAAATAAGCACAGCGTTGGAGCATACATAAGCAAAACATCAATCAACAATGATTGAGATTGAGGGTACTATTTCCAACCAACCTGTTTCTGTTTTAATTAATCCAAGAGCTAGTTTAAGCTACATTCGACCACAAGTGGTATAAAAATGTAAACTAAAAGATAAAAAATATAAAATTGCTTGGCTGGTACAGCTAGAAACTAGCACCAAAGGAAGAGTAACCAGGCAAGTAAAACATTTTTCTATTGATTTAAATGGTTATTCTACAATGGTAAACTTAAATGTACTTCCCCTAAGATCATATGGTGTACTAATAGGTATGGACCTGTTGGAAAAGCAAGGGGCCATTATAAATTATTTAGGAAAAAAGGTGACTTGTGTGAATCAGCAAGGACAAACTGAAACAATCCAGGGCATACTAAAACGTATGTCACTTAGACAAATATCAACTTTACAAATGAAAAATAATGCATGGAAGGGGTATCAATTATTTATGGTTTATGTAGAAGTAAGTAAATAATAAGGAGAAGAATCAAAATTAGATACATTGATGGTTTTTAAGGAGTTTCGTGATGTATTTATGAAGGAAAGTCTAGGCTTACCCCCTCATAGACACAAATTTTTCCATTGACCTAGTACCCAATGAAACTCTAGTACCTAGAGCCCCTCACTGAATGAATCCACCTAAATTATTGGAGTTGAAAATACAACTACAAGAAATGTTGGACAAAGGCTATATTAGGGCTAGTGTATCACCATGGGGGACTCCTATGTTGTTTGTCAAAAATAAGGATGGAACATTTAGAATGTACATCAATTGTCGATAACTAAACAACTTAACCATTAAAAAAAAGTATCCATTGCCCCGTATTGATGATCTATTTGATCAAGTGAGGGAGGAAACCATGTTTTCAAAAAATGAATTAAGGAAAAGATATCATCAATACAAAATTAAAAATGAAAATATTCATAAGAAAATATTTAGGGCCATATATGGACACTGCAAGTTTCTAGTGTTACCATTCGACCTTACTAATTCCCCGACAACTTTTATGTACCTGATGAACAATATATTTAGCTAATATTTGGACAAATTTGTGCTGGTATTTATCGATGATATACTGATATATTCCAAAGCTGAAGAGGATCATAAGGAACACTTAAATGTGGTTCTACAAATTTTAAGGGAACATCAGCTATATGCAAAATTTAGTAAATATGAGTTCTACAAAAATAGAATACAATACTTGGGCCACATCATCTATAGGGAAGGACTAGAACTGGATCTTCAGAAGGTTAAGGCTATGGTAAATTGGCCCATACCAAAGGATGTATCTATTGTCCATTCATTTATGGGAATCATGGGATACTACTGAAGATTTATAGAGGTAATATCAAAGTTGCCTTATCCTATCACATCCTTTCAAAAAAGGGGAGAAAACTTTGAATGGATACCGAATGTCGGGAGTGTTTTCATAAGTTGAAATATATACTCACAGTAGATCCTATCCTACAACTCGCATATCCAAATAAATAATTTACATTTTATACTGATGCTTTTATGGAGGCGTTAGAGGGAGTTTTAATGCAAGATAATTTTTTGATATCTTACGAGTTCAGAAAGTTGCAAATACATGAAGAGAATTATATTATATACGATTTAGAGCTAGCTACTATCATACATGCCTTAAATATGTGGAGGCATTATTTGTTAGGAAATAAATTCACTTTGGTAACCAATCATATCAGTCTAAAATATCTCTTCAGTCAATCCGATCTTAATACCAACAAAGATAGGTGGATGAAGTTTCTTAGTGAATTTGACTTTGACATTACATACATAAAAGGGAAAGAAAACAAGATAGTAGATGCTTTGAGTAGACATGCTTACACTTTAATGGAATTTTCTGTTAGCAGTACTAATACAAATTTGATAGAGAAAATTAGGAATTCCATAACCAGTGACCCAAAATACTTGGAAATTCAACAAAAATTACAGCAGAATAACATTGTTGGTTATGCAGAAAATTCTGAAAAGTTGTTGATTTACAGGAAAAGATTGTATGTTCCCAATGTAAATTCCTTGAAACAAATTATACTTGATGAAGATCATAAGAAACTATGCGTAGGACATCCTGGCTACCAAAATATGATCACAACATTAAGTAAGAATTTCTTTTGTCAAGGTATGAAGAAAGAGGTGGATAATTTTTTACGAAACTGCTTAGAAGTGGGAAATAATTTTTATCCCTAAATGGAAGTGAGAAATAATTTCTTTAGATTTCATCACAGGACTACCAAGGACAAAGAGGAAACGTGACTCCAGCATAGTGGTGGTGGATACCTTAAGTAAGGAAACCCATTTCATATCAGTACAATCTACTTATCACATGGCACAAATTGCTAATATCTTCATAAGATCTATTTTTTGACTCATGGAATACCAAGATGATAGTGCCAAATAGGGATGCCAAATTCACCTCAGACTTTTGGAAGGCATTGTTTAGCGGCATGGGCACTCAACTAAATTTTAGTACAACATATCATCCTAAAACGATTGGAGAAACAAAGAGAATCAACCATATTTTGGAGGACATGCTGAGAATACATGTCATGGACAAACCTACAAAATGGGAGGATTTTCTCTATTTAGCCAAGTTTTCCTACAACAGAGTTATCAAACATCTATAATAATTAGCCATTTTGAATCCATATGTGGAAGACAATGTATACACCACTTAGTTGGAGTGAACCAGAGGATAGATTGATACTCAGGTTGGATGCCTTGCAGGAAATGGAGAAAATAGTTTGGAAGATTCAACAGAACATTAAAACCCCAAAGGAAAAACAAAAAATGTATGTAGACAAGATGAGAATGCACAGGGAGTTTGAAACTAGAGATCATGTCTATTTGAGGGTGAAACCAAGGAAAACTACATTGAGAACGAGAACCTATCCAAAATTGGCACCAAGGTTTTGTGGACCATCTAAAATTCTGGACAGAACTGGACTTGTATCTTATCAATTAGCATTACCTAGTCACATTAAAGTGTTGAATTTCCATGACCTTAGGTCTAGGTTATAATCTTAAAATCGCTTATGCTACCAAACCAAGAATCTCAACCATAAACTACTTTGCATAGTGGAAATATAAAGCAGTAAATCACATATGCATAAATATACACGGTTTTAACAAAATTGTACAATATTGTACAATCCAAATCTTCGTTATATTACACCAAATCTAAATAATACAATAGTCCATGGTATACAATATGTAATGACAAACTTCGTTTCACAACTTTGATGTCATATCTTGTCCTGCTGGTCCTTCGCTCACATATTGCTCACTAGTAGTGCCTTTGTCCATCAAGGCCGCTACACATCGATTCTCCAAAATGGATGCCTCCTAACACTGCTCAAAGTCACTTCTACTACATGTACATGGGCTCATCAATCATCTCTCTAGGCTAGCCAATACCTGAGCTCCGATCTTCCTTCTAGTAGCCTATTTTGTCCATCAAAGTGCTACACAAAAGGCTCCACTACTTCACCAAATCACGCACCAACAATGTGCTTCTTGTCTACTACTCTAGGGATACTTTAGGTAGCAACACACCACCCTCTAATCATATAAATGGTACCCAATCATGTCACTTCAAGATCTACTCCAATGAAGATACACGATCACCCAAACTTGTCTTTGAATTGGCTCCCACAGGGTTCAAGTCAATCTGATCCAAACTAGTCACTTCTTGACCCAAAGTTACTCCACAAAACAATGTTATCCTCCATTTTTTTGTTGTTCCTGCAAGTCTAGTTAGGGCACAAACTTCATCCCTTAACCCTCCAGGCAATCAACAACAAAATCCTTCAAGGGTTGCAGTTTTCCAAGGATAGGCTCCTCCACCCCCACGTTACCTCAAGGAGGCTTTGTTAACCCAACACTACCCTTGAAACAAAATCTTTTGGCTATAACCTGTGTCCTAGCACAATAGGAAGTGGTATCTCTCAGCGTCCCTCAAATCAACCCAATGATTCCCTTACCACAATTGTGTAATCTCCTCTGCTCCTCGGCTTAGAAAATCAACATCTTAGCCCTAGAAAAAATGTTGTTTTATCCCTTAAACAACCTTTAGAAGTTCCACAATCATTCCAAAAACTAGGCCTCCAAACAGACCTCTCCCATGTTGCTCCTCGGCCTCCAATTCAAACTTATACTCATGTTGTTCCTTGACCCTTTCTTGCTGCAGCTAGGGCATCTAAGTTTCAAAGCTATCTTGCATGAATGTTGCACAAGATGGATGCCTAAATGAATCCAATTCATGAAGAGACCCATCTATTGGAAAAATTTTACATCAAGCCAGATGACCTGAAACCAATAATTACTAGTCAATTTAAAAAATTCGTAACTTTGTTTCTAGAGCTTTGATTTCAGTGATGTTTTGAGAGTTGGAATTAAATCACTAAGATCTATCATCAAAAAAATTTCCAAGCTCAAATACATCAATTTTTTTACCAAAACATCGAAGGGTACAAAACCCCATACTTGGACTCTAAGCCCACAAGCTTCCATTGTGATGCTTTTCCCTCCAAACCCTGAACCCTAAGGCCTCGAGTACCCCCCAAGCTACAAAAATCAACACCCCCTCCTAGCGAGGGAGGTACTTCCAAGACTAGGAAGTCTCTCATCATCATCATCACTGCTTGCAACACATGCCCAACTCGTGGCGCTCACAATCGCAACAATCCCTATAAGGTGAACTATGCCCTTCTAGGAAGTGTCATTGTCACTGTTAGAAGCACCCTACTTCTTCTTATCCTATAATTTCTTCCACTCTCTCCATGATTCCCTCTTTCCAGTTGTAGAAGCACCCTTTCTCCCCACTGACCATGTGCTCTTCTTGGTCTACAGAGTCTCCCTTTGAATCTGCAAGTTCCCTCTCGAAATAGAATCCTTCTAAGTCTCTGGAACCTCGTCCTTCTTCTCAGGAACGTGTAGCTACTCCTCTGAAGCCTACACCTACACTTGCACCTTCTCCTCCTTCTTTGAAACCTGCACCTGCTCCACCTTTTTCTTTTCATGATCCACATGCTTGCCTGTCAACCTATAGAGACCATGCTCTCCAACTCCAAGCACAATCTCATTAGAGCTAGATCCTCTTGCCTTGATTCTTGCCTTCCCATCCTGGAACAAGACCTCAAACTGCTTCCTCTCGATCATCAAGTTATAAATCATGCTATATTTGAGTCCTGGTACAAACACTACATCCTTGACCAACATCACACATCCTGTCTCCATCTTGAATGGCACAACACCCAATCCTCAGACCTCCAACTGACTCTTGTCACTCAACACCATGTGAAAATTTGAGTCCCATTTAGCTAGAGTCTCAAAAACCTCCTATGAACCTATCATATGCTTCATCGCAAAACTATCCATGTACCATCCATCCTCAATGATAATACCCTGCAAGAAATTAGAAATCATAGCAAATTCCTCCTCTTCCAATCTCTTGGAGAGATCATTTATCTTAGCTGCAATGGCAACACGGACGGCCTGCTTCCTTTTCCTTTTCTCATCATTTCCCTTCTTCTTCATCGGACATATCAATGAAAGATGACCCATCTCACCACAATTGAAACACTTGACTTTACTCAAGTCCTTTTTCTTACCCTTCATTTGTGATGCAAGTTCCATGTCAACATCTAAAGGCTTCTTCTTTAGATGAAGATCCTTGTCTCGTAACTCTTCTTGAATGAAGTCATCCCACAACCTATCCCAGTTTGGAAGCTTCTCTCTAACAACGATCTCTTTAATGAAGGGCTTCCAATTCTCAACGAACCCTTTCAAGGAAATCCTTACCATATCTCCATCTGAGGTAGACACACCAATGGCAGCAAGATCATCTTTGACTTGAGGAAATCTCATCAGGTACGACGTCACGCTTTCACCCTTTATCATCTTGGTATACTTTAACTTATCCTTCAATACCAATACCCAGTTTTTATTCTTATTCTGGAACAAATTCTGAAGATCCACCCATATCTCATGTGCATTATTATTCCAACACAAATGAGATATCAGGGCATCCTTCATGCCATCTAGGATGATCAATCTCATCCTCGCATCCAAATCTTCATATACTTCCAGTTCCTTAAGGTTGGTTGGCTTCTTAATCTTTTTCTTGGTGAAGTCCTAGAGCTTATTGACCTATAAGACAAAATTGATCCTTTCCTTCCAAGGACTATAGTTGGACAACCCCTCCAAACTATCCTCATACTAGAGACCTGCCTGCAACTACGACATTGTAGTGAACTCTGCACTCACAATGTGGTCAACTCCCTCTCACGTTGTACTTCATTGCGCAAAATTTTGATTTGCTTAATTCAAAAACAGCTTAGGCATGCTTTGATATCATATTGAATTTCGACGACCTTGGGTCTAGGTTAGAGTCTTAAAATCACTGACACTACCAAACCAATAATCTCAACCATAAACTACTTTGGACATCAGAAATATAAAGCAGTAAATCACATTTGCATAAATATACATTGTTTTTAACAAAATTGTACAATCGCAATCTTTATTATATTAAACCAAATATGAATAATACAAAAGTCTATGGTATACAATATACAAAAAAAATCTTTGTTGCACAACTTCAATATCATATCTTATCATGTCAGTCCTTCTATCCTGTACTTCTCACTAGTAGTGCCTTAGTCCAATAAAGCCACTACAAATCGAGACTCCAAGAATATTTCCTCCTAACAATGTTGCAAGACACTTTTGCTACATGTACATGGGCTCATCAAACTTCTCTCTAGGCTGGCCAATACTTGAGTTCTAATCTACCTTCTAGTAGCCTCTTTCGTCCATCAAAGTGCTACATAGCATTGCAATACTTCACCCAATTAGGCAACAACTACATCCTTCTTGTTTGCTACTCTAGGGCTTCTTTGGGTAGCTAACACACTTCCCTCCAATCAAATCAATGGTACCCAATCACATCATTGCAAGATATGCTCTGACGAAGACACGTGATCACCTAGCAAGGGAGGTACTTACAAGACTAGGAAGTCTCTCATCATCATCATCACTGCTCACAACACTTTCCCAACTTGTGGCACTCACAATCACAACAATCCCTGTAATGTGAACCATGCCCTTCTCGGAAGTGTCAATGTCACTATTGGAAGTGTTAGAGTCGGCTTGGTCAAGCCCTCTGTCAGGGATCAAAACTCTTTATGCATTTCATGATTAGGTGTCCCACTCCTCTCTTCCAATTGCATTCCGCTAGGGACATGCCATGACCTGGCGGAGAAAGTCATGCTAGTCAGTTTCCCTCATGTCTAGCCCATGCTGGTTGAGGTCTTGGTCCAAAATCAATAAAATTCATGATAGTCAAGGTCTGGTCCTATTTCAGGACAGAGTCATTTTTGGTCTGGGTCTAGAAATTCATCAAGTTTGGTCCTTGAAATAACATGTCCAGAAACAAGCCATGCAGGCCAGAGGGAGACCTTATACACCTATAGTGCAGAAAGCTTCATCATCATCACAAGAGACATCGACTCTTCTCCAAAACTCTGTTTTGAAGAAAAGTCAAACAAGGTCAACCATGACAAATTTTCCAAAAAATCGACAGCTGATATTTTCAAATGCAATCATGGATGTTAAAGCCAGGGGCCCAGTCACACAATCCCCACAAAGGAATGCCAAAATTTTCATCAAGAGAGCCAAAATTTTGAAGAAAATGGAAAAACAGAATGCCGTAAAAGTCAATGAAAAAGTGCAGAACACAAACATTAGAAAATGGGTTTTTAAAGAGGAAAAAATCAAATCAGTTTCTCTCAAGCTTATAAATACATATTGTGGCCCAAAGCAAAGCCATTGTGCCATTGGAGACTTAGAAAGACATTGCAAAGGTGGGAGAGTGAGATTGGTGAGCATTTGAGTGAGTGGGTAGGTGATTTGAGAAGCACGGCACACACAGGCAGGAGCGCGGCGCATCCACTGCGCGCGACGCATACACAGCCAGTCCGCCTTTGAAAAAATACACAGGCACGGTGAATATAAGGCACGTGACTCACTGGGAAGAGCGTGCGGTGTAGACAGTATAGCAGTTCAAAACAAGGCAAAATCGTTCCAAGCTTTCGTGAAGCTCATCAAATCAAGAGATTTGCAGAGCATCTATCAATTCAATGGATTCATAGGGCATCAAAGAAATTCAGGGTACAAACAGCAGTAATGGAATCAGAGACTTCATCATATTATGAGGGGGAAACCCACAGTGATATAGCTTTAGGAGATCAAGCTCCCCGGAGACCTAGGAGTGGCCGACATGATAGGGATGAACCAAACACCCTCACCGAGTTGCAGGCATGCCCTCTTGCTATGTCTTATTTCCAGCACTTGTCATGTTTTGAATTTTGTCAAAGGGTGGAAAATGTTAGGATTCATCATGAGTTGGCCCACCTCTTTGCACTTCACCTACATGGAGGATAGTCTATCTTGGCAAGGGTCATTTTCACATTGACACCCGAAACCATATCAGTGGCAACAGGCATACCAAATGTTGGAGAACAGTGGCACAAGAAGATGAAGGTGGAGAGGGAGCTTTATGAGCCTTACATAAAAGTCAGTTGTTTGAGTCAGCTCACGAGAGTTTTCCCATTCAGATTTCTGAGAGATGATTATGCTCCGCTAATGAGATTGATCATGAAATACTTTAGTTGCGAAGGGAGGTTTTCTCGCCTTTATGCCTATCACATCAGGTTACTCATGCACTTCACCAGGGTGCATATGATGAACCTCCCATTCTTCATTTACGGGAATATAGAGAGGATGAGGAAATTCATGCAGCACAAGACCCCTCGGCAGCAGCTCAACAGTGTATATCACTTCGCTCTTATCCAGATTTTGGTGGACCATCAGTTGAGATTACAGGGCATTGCTTGGGAGGACCTCATCTCTCGTGACTTCTTTAGTGCTCCACAGGTAGTATCAGAGGAAAAACATGAGATAGGTGGTCCTTCTCATCAGCATGAGTGCCATGAGACCACTGTGGTGCCTTTTTCCATCACGTATCAGAGAGGTTATCCAAAAGGCACCAGTGCTTTGTTTGCAGCAGCAAATCGAGTGTTATCTCCACCCGGGTGGAAGGGGCCTCGCTTCCGGCATCGACTACATAGGTATTGGACAAGGGCAAGGAGCCCATGCATGATGAGGGGCCTTCAGGTACACAGGAGACCAGTGTCATCCTCATTTCGGATGAAGAGAAAGAGGCAGAAAATGCCAAACTCAGGATGACCATTCAAGAGTAGGACACGAATATCAAAGACTTGATGCTAAATTTTGAGAGGGCTAGATGGGTCATCAAGCATCTGGAGCAGAGAAACAAGCAGCTGGAAGACCAGCTTGTGATCATGGAGCTGCAGAACATCTGTGAGGATCGTCTAACTGCCCAGCAGAGGAGGATTGAATTTACTTCATTGGAGCAACAGGTTATGGATGATCGTGAGTCTGTTCTTGAGAGAGTCAACATGCACCTAGAAAAATGTTGAACAAGGCTGACAAAGACAACACACTGCTGAGACACATGCCTCATCATTACAGGGCACGGAACTTGAGTTTGAGAGCCCGAATAAGGAGTTTGAAAGCAAAACTGAGGAAAGCCACAAAAAGGGAAAAAAGGGAAAAAGAGCAAGATAGGCTCAGGATCTTGGCTGAGGCCTCCTTGATTTAGCAAAGCACCCCATAGAGAACTTCCAGCCCAAATCTCAAACAATTTGGGCAAATTTTGGTCACAGGGAAAATTTTGGGCAAAAAACAGGGATTTTCTCCCTGTGCGTCGCGCACCCTGCGCGACGCTAAAATTCTAGCACTCCAATCGAGAAACAGTTTACATTTATGATTCAACATTGAAAAATACATCTACTAGTGTCCGGGCTAGAAATTTTGATAAGTTTTGGGTCTCCTAAAGGTCAAAAAACACCCAAAATGGCCTTTCTGCCACTTTTTGGACACACAGAAAGAAGTCTTGGGAGAATGAATATTTGGAGGGGAAAATGAGTTTCAAATTCAGAAATGCTAGTGGGGTTAGAAAGTAGACAGGCCAAGCTTTCCAACAAGCCCACTTGGGCACACTTTGGACACCTAAAAGTGCCCCAAAACAGGCTCCAAAGTAGCGCGACGCATAGAGAAAGGGCGCGCGGTGCACAGAGGAAAAATTGCCAATTTGTTTCTGTTTCACGAAATTTCGGTTCGCGACTTCTTCAAGTGGGCCCGCTCATCTACACTTCGGTTTTTTGGCACCAAAGGCAGCATTTAAAATGTTTTTTCTCCAGATTGGCTTCTATCCAAGTGGCGAAGGAAGGCAAACGGTCACCCCAAAGCCAAATGTTATATTTGCAGCACTGCACCTGTAGCTGATGGTTGGCTCTCCATCTCCATTTTGAAATGATTTGAGTAACTTCCCAACCACTGGGCATTCTATCTCTTCCTCACACATTCTATATATTGTATGCAAGTTTTTTGCAAAGGGTTGGTTGGCTTGTAACTTCTGGGAGACTGTGGGAAAGAAACTTTGTTTCTACATTGTATATTTTTACAGAGAATTAATGAAAGGCAGCAGCTCTGTTTCATGAGATTCCTGTGGTTGCGAGTATAGCAAGTGTTTCTCTTATGTTTCATATGTATCTTGTTATGTTTTTATTCCATTTCGCACTTATTTCTGGTGAAATTTTTCGAGTGAGATCAGGTAGAATTCAATTCTAATTGCTCTACCTGTGGGAAAATTTCATAGACAGTGTTTATTCTTCTGTTTGAAAAGGATTCATCTCCTATTCCCTTTTCAACTCCTTAATCATTCTCTCCATTCCTTTGTTATGTTACATAGTTTCATTTCGTATCCATTTCTGGTGAAATTTTTCAAGTGAGATCAGGTAGAATTCAATTCTATTGCTCTACCTGTGGGAAAATTTCATATACAGTGTTCATTCTTCTGTTTGAAAAGGATTCATCTCCTATGCCCTTTTCAACTTCTTAATCAATATTTCCATCCTTCCACATTTTAAAACTAAATTTCTATGCTTTCAGCCTACCTTGCCTCACGAAATAATCTGTGGCTTCATTTTTAGTTCTCTCTTCATTGAGGTTCAGTGGTCCCATAACATCCCAGAAATACATTCATTCATAAAAATCACTCCTTGTTTTCACTTTCACTTACTAGCTTAAGACAAATAGTTCGTTTGAAAGTCATCTTAGTCCTTCTCGTTCATCTATTCACTGAGTGTGACCCGGAGAGAGCCCTCTCCTGTTCTGGTAGGGCTAGCTACCAGACTGAGTGTGGTTTGTGGTTACCCTAAATTTTGCCTTCCTTCAGCCTGAGGCAGATTCAGGTGCTAACAGGTACATGAATTTGAAACCATTACTTTTAGTCAAGTTCCTAGAGCCCAAAATAACTATGTAGATACCATTGCAAATAACATTCTAGATTGGAATTTATCACATGTATACCGCAGAAGATAACCATAAACAAAACACATGGCGAACCATCATCGTCATATAAAAATTCATAATCATATTATGTATCATATAAGTGTTCGGAGCCTATAGCTCTAAATACATCTGATATGCCCATAACATGTTACAAAAATCAAAATTAAAGGGACCCACATGTCCCCATATCTAGTCACTATCCAAAGGATCATGCACCAAAGGTTTTGTCTCACCTGCATGTAGATCATGTACTGCATGACTAGCGATCGCCATGCGCCGCATGATACCTCCCCACTCTAAGGGAAGGTCGTTACATTCATATATGTATTGATCGTCTAGCTCATGCCATCCACACTCAGAAACTCTGGTCAAGAGTACCCCACATCTACGGCGTAGATAAACGAGTAGCACACTATCCTCTGGACCCTGACAAGATGACGATGTTCCCCAATCTGCAGCCACAGGCGCTGTGGCTCCTCCTACATTTCTTGCTAGTTTTGCCGGTGCTATGTCTGCATACCACATATTTTACACTTAGTACCATATACATGTGATAAAAATATGAAATGCACCATAAAAATAGCAACTTAACAATTACCGTTTGGTCCCCATGCTTGCTTGAGCGAAAGTGGCAAGTCAAGATCTCCCTGATAGTTCATCCTGCTATAAGGATAGTTGTCAATCTAGAGGGGCATCTGATCCCTATGTGCAAAGAAGGCGGGTTGAAACACCCGTTCGACTCCCCATCCTCCTCTCCGCAGTAGCTGCCCCTAGTGGTGGATCCTAGGCTCTTGTGGGCCCCCATATCGGATCTATACATGAGGAAGGATGGTGGGTATCTTCTCAAAGAAGAATGCGCATTGTAATGTACCACAAACATAGTCATGGCTCACCTGCATAGACTTAACTATCATTTCACCAATGACAACATCATCTCGGCCCACCCATAGTAGGTCCTAGCCAAAACACTCTCAACCAGCATCATCTGCCCACCAGTGATGTGGTGGAACACATGGCTACCCAAGCCCCATAACACAGCCGCAGAAACAACCTATGTCTCTAGCCGGTCTAAATCACCAATCGGGATAGTCGTGCCCTTCACATGCACATCCCGTGGACAATGGCGCTCCACAAACTTTATAATGTTCCTCCCACAAGGAAACACCAAATGTAAATCCCCCACCACTCTGAGGGGAGGGAGTCCAGTGAAGAAATAAATACCCTGTAATGTGAGTTCAATATTGTACCCTTGCATGACAAATACCTCATGGTCTGGATCCCAATAGCTCACAATTCTCAATAGAAAGGGCTCCCCTGCCCTCATCAATGGGTTCTCTAACAACTTGAGAACCCCATAGCGAGCCAATATCCCTCGAACCCCCTGATCCATCTAAATCTTGGATCGGAGGGTATCCAAGTCTCACTCACACCAGTTGAATTTTAGCTCTGCCATGCTTGCAAAACACCACATGTCTTGTCAGTTGAGAGAAGAAAACATATGTCTACACTAATCAACCTACAACCCCCACCAAGCAAGAAAACCACCCCTCTTTTCAGCCCCAAATCACAATTTTATGCCCAGAAAGTGTGAGATCATAGGTTTTCACCTATTTCCTGAGATCCAAATTGGACTTCTAGGCACAAAAGTGTGATTATACCGTGAAGAGGAGCAACGGTCTCCAAGGGAGCTGCTAGGAGCCAAAAATCACAAAATAAATAATTGAAATTGAAGAAATGAGTAAGGCCACTACTTGAAGTCGTAGATCCTGATTCTGATGGTCGGTTTTTCCGCTATGATATCCACAAGATTTAGGGCCTTTTCCTTCACTCCAAATTTACCACAACTCAAATGAAAGATGAATTCCAGTTGGAGGGGAAATGTCCTTTCATAGAAAAATCCACAATTTTTCTGTCGCCCGCTTTGACCAAATGATAGCTCAACTTGACGAACCATAAACATCATTGGAAATATCTTGTTGAGTACTATAATGAGTCTTTCTCAGTTTTGGATGATTTGAAACTTCACTAGGAAGCCATTTTTCCAAGAAGGGTCACTTTGTCGCCTCTCAAAATCGGATTTCTTCATATGCGACGCTTGTAATTTGGGGACCACCTTCCCTTGGAACTTGTCATCTCACGTGTAATTTTCATCATGTGTAACCATCATTTACTCATTTTTTCATGGTCCCCACCGGGCCTATTCTGTGTGGCAGCATCATTGAGTCACCCTTGTTCAGAGCATCCCCGATGAGTCACCCTTGCATCCATGGAGTCTGTTTCGTATTCCATTATATAATATTATAGTATTCCATCCATATTTTGATATCGTTCATCCTGTCTTGCCCATTTTAGCCTCTAGTCATACTGTCTGCATCCCATCTGGAGTTGAGTCAGTTGCTGCCAGGTCAGCCATGCACTTTATGCTCTGACAAGGGAAGCCATCTATTTATCCCTAAATCCCTCATTTTCCATTATAACTCGTGTCATTCCATCAGTCACAATACTATTTTCCCTCATACCTTAGTTTAGGATCCTCATTGCCTCACCTATTGTGGGCCCTATTATGTCGACATCAGCTCATTTATTCCATAAGATCAACCTAGAGGGCGGTGTATCTTGGTTCCAACTTCCGTTCTTGTTTGGTATTTTAGATTGAGTAGAGGGACTCATTATTGCCCTTTGACTTGGTTGTTTCATGTTCGTGATCCATACACTCGATGGTACAGTGATGCAACAGATTGTACCTGTGGTTCCTAAGTGTGCGTGAGATGTTTGAGACCTCATGAGGGGGTGGCGCTTCAGGTATCCCCCCACATGCTCTGATGCATTCCTATTATGCTACAACCTTAGATGCAGTTATGCAAATATAATGGGTTCGGTTCCTACAAATCACAGTGTTCATAGCATGCACATCTCTTTTAGATGATCAATTTAGTTTTGCAGTTCGCTTCCTTGTTCAACAGGGCTTCCTCGTTTGTTCTACCCTGCCTCCAACCCATTTTTTGAGGGAAGGGCCATTATATCTCATGTAATCAGTTCATATTATATTCAATCCTAGCTGATATTTTTTCCAGGTGCATTATATATATGGGACACATTGTATTATTTTTTGACACAGTTATGCCAACATGTCATGTACCATTCAACATGTACTTCATTGCACAGTTTGATGTTTCTCAACACACCATTATTTTTGTACTAAGTTATCTCTACGGGTATATGTATGCTTCCCCCGCCTCATTGAGGTCTGGTACCACAACATAACAGGTGACTTGCATTGGTCTTTCCCCCTTTGTTCCTATCCTCCTGCTTCAGTTGTATTGGTCTCTCTCTCTCTCTCTCCACTTTGTTGTGTAGTGATTGTGTCTTTACAAGATAGTTTGGTCATATGTTTTCCTCCTAACACTCGTAGTTGGGGGGAAATCTGTTATCACCAAAATATTGATCATCTAGCCTAATTTACTAGATGGATCGAACTACACCATGTAAAGCGAATTTTACAATAGTAAAATTTCTTTCACTGTGAAAAATTACTTAATAAATCACCTTTGTTAAGTAATTTATAACTAAACTCATGCAGAATAATTAAATCACTATTTATTTAATTTCCTTCTAGATATAATTAATTAAACCATTATTCAATTATTATTCCGTGTCATATTTGACCCAATTATGAAAAATCAACAGATAAATTATTAATTATCTTATTTTTCTC
>APFE030252130.1:0-10108 GCA_000404065.3 Pinus taeda
AGAAAATATGAACAAATTGATTCATTACACTCTTCCTTCATCTTTCGATGAAATAAAACGATTTTTCCCATTTTAATATTGTTGGTGATATATGTAAGTTATCATTATATGATGGACCTTAAATGCTCATGTCTAACAAAATTTATGCTAAGACATTGAAGAAATTTATGCTAAGACATTGAAGAAATTTAGTGAAAATGTATGGAGAAAAATGCAATCACTTTAATAAAATGACAATGAAATTTATTCTAGGAAAATAATTATTAAAACACATATTTAAAAAATTGACATAATTGATGATCTCAACTTTTAAAACAAAATAAGCAATTACAAAATAATATTAAAATAACATATTTTTAAAATGGAAATTATTTTAATTAAAGAGAAGATACATAACTCATATCTTTATATATTGTTAATTTTATAAAAAATAGCAATGGTAATTTTATAAAAAAATGAGAATATTCAATAAATAAATATAATTAATCTTAAATGATTTGTAAAATATATTATCTTTTCTTTTTGTTTTTTGTTTTTTGTTTTTTTTTTTTTTAATTGGCACAAAGGATTTCATTAATAAAAAATATTGTTTATAGGGAGTACATTGAAGTATTGAAAAATCTTAACGCTGAGCAATGGAGGTTAGTAAGGCATTTATTTCCATACAAACCTTAATTTCCATCAAAAAACACCACCTGTGCCTTAATTTACTGCCTTGAAAATTAAGGAATAGGCAACCTAGCCCAAGAGAAGAAACCTTTACAAAAATACTTAGTACAAAAATTAAATAGACATTTACCATCATAGATAGCATGAGAAACCACATTTACCATCATAGATAACATGACAGATCAAACAAAAACATAAAGGAGAGTAATAGTCCTTCTCGTTCGTTAGTGAAATGAAAAAATCAGAGAAACCAAAATACATTGAAGAGCAACTTGAAGAGCAATAGCGTCAGTCAGATATAAATAATAGGGACAATGGAGTCTTGTTTGCTGAAAAAACATTAGGAAAAGAAGGTACAGAGTTGAACATAGAGTCAATTGATGCAATATTGCTCTGTGGAATGTTGATTACTGTTGTTGTGTCAAAAGCCTTGCCCAAGTCAGAGTTCGAGTTAGACACCACATACTTCTCTACCCTTTGTATCTGAATGAGGATATCTTCCAAAAAGTACCTTATGCTTCTGGGAAGACCTTTCAAGTCCTCTTGTCCCACAAATATCATATAATGATCCACTTGCTTATCTCTTATAATCATATGGAGCAGAGAGTCCATACGTTAGTATCCTGCAACAGAAAGTAGAAAATGCAATCTTGTTTTACATAATTTATGAGGATCTGGAATGTAGTTAAAGCCACATTTACCCACTTTGGAATCCAAAAAATAGGCTTTGTCTCCAAATTCTCGAGATTCCAGTTGACAGATTTCCCTTCGGAATTCCGGGGTGATTTTTTCAACCATAGTTGCCACAGAATTCCACCCGAACAACCGCCTAGAGTGAGAGTTAGTTTTTTTGTTGGAGCCTCCTCTATGACTTGTCGTTCTCTGTCGAGGTGGTATGGTCGATTAGAGGTGTGCACAAGAAATCTATTGTGACTTTTTTATAAGGTAATTGTTATGATATTTCCATAGACTCGAAACTGAATTGGAAAAGTGAGAACATGGGTTATTTCGACTTATGGTTATATCATCAACATAGTAAGAAAACTGCCACTTTGGAATATGACTACACTACCCAAAGACTGGATTGACCAAAATTTCAAGTCATAGAGGACAACACAATTGGGGGGGTTAAAGACCGTCTAGGTTGCCAATACAACTTAGAACTTGTGTTTGTCGTGACCAAGAGAGGAAATGGAAACATGACACTTAACTGAGGGAGAAAAGATTTAAATGGAGAATGAACTGAGACCTTTTTGCATACTAGACACAACCAATATGTAGGCTTTGCTAAAACATTTAATCAACTAGACTTGTGTAAACCTTAACTAAAAAACAACTTCCCAATTTTACAGCTAAAGAAACAGAATAAAACCCTTAATGATTTTATGTAGGTACCAAATAAAGAAATTACTCGGGTACCAAACCCAACATACCAAAACTCGATAGTTGAAGTAGATATTAGTGAAGTCAAGACCCTGAAGCAGCAACAAGGGTAAGACAACCACCATTTCAAACATCAGCCTAGAGGTTGCACTGTGCAGAAATAAAATGAAAAACATTGACTACAAATCCTTTGGATGTATATGTAATCTCTGTCATCTTGTTATATTTTCCACCAAAGGTGTGAAAGTGACCGTCTTCTCCTTGAATGAGTCATACCAAGAATGAGAAACACATATAAAACCAAAGGCCTTCCAAATTTTCCAACCTTGCTGCATAATGTTATGTACCAATGCCACCCTTTACCTGATGTGGGTCCTTTATAATCACACGAAGCCGAGACATTGCTTAATGTTGATGGATTGTCACACTTCCTGGAGAGGACGAGGGTATGACAAGTGTGTACTATTGCAAACAAGTTAAGACAAACATTCCTCTTTTGTATGAGTTTCCATTAATGGCTTGCAAACATACTGCATTCCTTCACATGGTTCCTAGTGTGAGAGAAATTAAGGCAAAAGCTAGAAGGAGCGAATAGGTCAGAGGTGATGCACAAACCTAAAATAAAAAAATTTTAAAAAATCCCCCCATCTCCCATTACTTTTGCATTTGGACTAGGGATCACTACCACCTGATACATCACAACGTTTAACATTCACATCTTACATATAGCTACATAGTGGGGACACTTGTCGAGAGTGATCTTCATTTATCTAGATCTTTCGGTGGATCTCTAGACACTTGTTGATATTCCTTGCATGCTCTAGAGCCTTCTACAATGCGTTAAATAGTGATTTCATGACATTGGTTAACACCCCCATAAGGAAATGAAAAAATATGTTTTCCTCATCATAAAAATAACATAAAGATATTTTTCTATAAGACAAAGACTAATTGTTTCACAATTACTACTCTTATTTTCATATATATTTTTACACGAAATTTATACTCATAGAAAGTGATATGGGTGTGTTATGAAATTTAAAGGAAACCAAAAAAGCAACTTTGAGCAAATGGCCCAAGCCCAAGGAAGCAAAAAAGTCTACAATGTACAATACCTGTGACATTGTGACTCATCTAATCATAAAATGATATAATACATTTATGTGAAGGTTCTAATTCCTTACATTGTGACTCATCTAAATATAAAACGATACAATACATTTCCGTGAAGGTTCTATTTTACTGCAATTCGTAAACTGATGTGGGTATTCACCAATCTTGAGGATAAATCTATAATTTTTTAGGGAGGCTCGTATTTCTTTAACAAGGCAAGTCTTTACATCAGGCAATGGGAGGTTTGTTTAATCCAGACACGGAAGAATTCATAGAACGCTAATTTGGGTTCAGCTATATTCCCTCCCTATGAATTTTTGGATTTCGAAAACCTTGGAAGGAATCAAACAAACTTTGGGGTATTTTGTTAAATTATCTAATATTATTAAGAAAGGGAAAAACATGTCTTCTGTTAGGTTGTCACGTATATATGGATATCTCTCAACCACTTCTAGACTCTATTAAGGTAGATTACTAAGGGGAAATCTGGAAACAACCCCTTGACTATGAACATGTCCCTTTTCGTTACTAACTATGCCATGAACATGGCCATCCTTTTAGAGAATGCCCACAAAAAAGGAACATCTGACCGTAAATCCTCCAGTTTCAAATGGCTTCACCAAAGTTCAACCAAGGAGATGCAAAAACAAGAATTGAGGGTCCACTTTATCTAAGATTCAGGAGGTAAAGAACCATTTTTCTACCCTAGAGGATATGGAGGAAGACATGCAAATGGGGGAAAATACATATATGGAAACACTGGTAGAGGAATCCATCCAAGAGAAAAGTGGAAACAAATGAAAAATAGAGGAAGAAGATGGTCCCCAAATAATTTTTGACTTTAACTCTATGCTCAAGTTTTAGGAGGTATCCCCTCTACTAAGCTAGAAAGATGCAAATCTCTCAGAAAAAGGAAAATATTTGGTATATATGGTAAATGACTGGGCTTATAAATAACTAGATGACCTGAGCATGGAACAAAAAGAGGAATATGAAAATGCCAACTTAAGATGGAAAACAAAGAGACAAGACTTGCTCAATGAACAGATAGCTCAAACTTTCAAGACCCTGTAGGAAAAAGGAAAATAAATATTAAATAAGGAGCCAAAGAAGAAAACAAACAAGACAAAGAATCAAGCCAGGAAATAGAAAAAACCTCTTCGTGTGAGTCTCGATCAATCACCTGTAGCAGTGGATAATCCACCTTCTTCACTTAATATCTAACCATGAAAATAATTTCATGGAATGTTAGAGGGCTCAATAGCAAAGGGAAACAAATATATCTTAGAGAACGTATTAAAATAGAAGCTCCTACCATTTTGATGTTAGAAGAAATGAAATTAATTGGGGATAGAATGTCTAAAATTGCAGGTTGTGTTTGGATAGGTTGTGAAAAAATGTCCATAAATGTCGGAGGATATTCTGGAGGGTTAGTTATATGGTGGAACCCTTAGGAAATTCAGTTTACAACATGGTGGGTAATGGAATTTACCCTTACATGGCACTTTAGATATATTGGTACTAGAGAAACAGTTTATCTAACAGTGGTTTATGGTTCGGCATTCAACGGGGATAAAATCCTCTTCGTGCAACACATTTTTCATATGAAACACCTTATAATAAATTGTTTGTGGGTGATAGGAGGTGATTTCAGTATAATCCATGGGATCTGGGAAACAAAGGGAGGTACACATCTCATAAGTCTTTAATGCTACCATTGAAAATCTACACCCTGTAGATGTTAACACAATTAATGGAATTTATACATGGAATAATTGACGTGGAGGGAAGATTCAAGTTTCCTTCCATTTGGATAGATTCTTAATTGTTGAAGAGATCCTCCAACATGACCTTTCTATTAAAGCTTCAATTCTATGTTGTATAGGATTGTATCATTGGTCCATTAGAATGGAAATTGATTTAAAAAAAGCTCCCTTAAATTGTCCATTCAGTTTTGAAAGCTTTTGGTTTTGGCATGAATCCTTTTAGGATCAGCTAAGGAAGTGGTGGCTTGTGCTGAGGGATCTTTGTGGTGTAAATAAAATGCACACATCTCACCTTAAGATAAAAGGTTTAAATAAAAAAATCAAGAATTGGAATAAATTTGCCTTTGGTAATTATTAGAGGATAAGAAAGCAGTTAAGGTGAAAATGAGTGAAGTTCAAAAACAAATAATACTGGAGGGTCGATCACAAGAGTTAGAAACCACTCAAGTAGCCATAATCCACAAGCTTGAGGAATGTAGGAAGCAAGAGAAGATCCCATGGAAGAAAAATTCCAGAATATAATGGCTACGACAAGGCGAAAGTAATACAATTTTTTTTCCACAATGCCCTCATCTAGCGGCGACACAATAACCAAATATTCTTTATCCAGGGCTTGGATGGGAAAAGAAAGATACACCACGCACAAATAGAATATGATCTAGTTGATTATTTTAAGAACCTTCTTACGAAGACGTAAATGGATAGGAAACTAGAAATTTTGTGTTTTACAACATATTCCCATGATAATCACTACAAAGAAAAATAGGGAATTGATGCGCTCAATCTCAAAAGAAGAAGTTGAAATGGTGGTAATGAAAAGGCCTCTCAACAAAGCTCCTGGACCCCATGGATAGACAATGGAATTCTTTCAAAAATGCTAGGGATTTGTAGGAGATGACATTGTAGCTTTGGCAGAAGAATCATGATATAATCAATCCCTTCATCCAACACTCAATGCGATCTTGCTCACATTAGTACCCAAAACAAGTCATTCTGACTCACCTCGGGGCTTCAGACCAATAGCTTTATGTAACATGATTTTCAAAATTATATCCACAGTAATGCTAAGCAGATTAAAACCCCTTCTTCCTTCCCTTATCTCTCCCTCTCAATCCGAATTTGTTGAAGGTAGATAAATTGCAGATGGCATTATAGTGGTGCAAGAGATCTTACACTCTCTTAAGATCACCAAACGTCCGAATATGTTCCTCAAACATGACCTCTCCAAGGTGTATGATCACAGAAGATAGAAATTCTTGTCTCAGATCCTCAATGCTTTTGGATTCACAGAAAACTAGATAGCATGGGTACTTTCCATCATCTCATATGCCTCTTTTTAAATTATAATTAATGGATCTCCCTCCAAAACTTTTACTTCTTCACGAGACTTGAGGCAAGGGGATCCCCTATCAACTTTTCCTCTTATCTTGGTTATGGAAGGTTTAGGAAAAATGTTGCAAAAGGATTCTAAGTCGCGGTATATTTATGGCCTTCGTCTATTTGGAGCGGACCATCCAATCTCACATTTACAGTTTGTGGATGATGTTATTGTTTTTGGACTACCAACTACTAAGGAGTTGAAAATGATCTAGAAGCACCTTCAAATTTTATGGATGCCTATGGTATGAAAATTAATGTTGAAAACACACCTTTTCTTTTTCAATTGTCCTGAGATAGTTCAAATGCATCTTGATAAAACAATTGGTGTTAACATAGGATTCCTTCCCTCCAAATATCTCGAAGTGCCCCTAGTATTATAACACAACATAATTTCCTATTGGGCATACTTAATTGAGAGGACCTGTCACAGAATTAATAACTAGACCTATGGATCCCTTAACTTCCTCGGTCGGTTGATTCTAATGAGAGCAGTGTTACAAGCCCTTCTGAATTACCATCTCTCTATAATGCCTATCACAATCACGACAACAAACCATTTAAAATATTTATGGATCAACTTCCTCTGAAAAGGTTCACCTAACAAACATAAGTGGTCTTTGGTGTGATGGCATAAGCTGACTCTACTCAGAGCGCAAGGTGGTTTAGGATCTCGTGATCCTATCCTCATTAGAACAACATATGCTATGAAATTGTGGTGGCAATGGGTATAGGGGGGACCCCAAATCTGGAAGGAAATTTGGTCATGAAAATACGTACCCTTAGACACACAGGAATCTTGTTTGTGGTTTGATGGAGAGATTAAAGGGTCAAGACTATGAAATTGGGCTTCCCAGACCAAATGTTGGGTCAGGTAAAAGGCTTTCTAGAAAATTCGCAATGGCTCTTCCACTACCTTTTGGCAGGAATCTTGGCAACAATATCCTATTCTTCAAGTCATTGACCACTTTCGAACAATCAAGGGCCTCATTCAATCACAAGGAGATTATCATGTTGCAGATTTGTAGAAGTAGAACGATGAAGACCAAATTTGGCAACAGTGGAAGACTCGGGATGATTGGCTATCACCACAAGAGCGAACATAAGGTAATAGAAAATGGCGAGAATATTGTAGGATGCTACAAAATCGTCAAATTCATATATCTCAAAAACTATATATCCTAAGATGGGGTAATATTTCTTCAGTGGAATTCTCAATCAAGGAAAGCTACTCCATGCTTGTGGAAAATCAATCTCAAAATCACTCACAACTTTCAAAATGTTTATGGCAGAAGGGTGTTTGGACCAAAGTTAAAATCTTCATCTCGTTGATAGCTTGGGACCATTTACTAACATGGGAGCGATTCAAATCTAAAGGTTTTGAGGGTCCTTCAATATGTGTTCTCTACTCACAACGGGAAGAAACAACATCTCATTTACTCTTACAATGTTGTTTAGCTAACAACTTCTGGTGTTTTATCCAACATGTATTTATATGCTCGTTGCCAATCACTTCAATAATCAAAACGTGGTTGGAATACTGTTATGAGAAGAATTTAAAACACCCATGGATAGAAGAAGCTTAGATTGTCTCCATCGTCTTGTCCCCTGGGTCCTATGGAAAGAGAGAAACCTACATCTGTTTGAGGAAAAGCAACGAAACCTCCTATTACTTAAAGACGTTATTTTATCAAACATCAAGGAAACATTAATAACATTCCCTCCGTCAGCAGAAGTTGGAAACATGGATGATACAAAGTGTATTATAATGAAAATTTTGGGTATCCAATGAGAAAAATGTTGTGGGAATTATTCCCACTATGAACCTTGTCGAACCTCAGCTCCGAATTATTTCATTCCTCGTCTGCACACCTTTGTTTTTCTTATTTTTGATGGCGCCTCGAGGGGAAACCGAGGTCAAGTGGGTATCAGACGTATCTTATTGGATGCCAACTCAAACCCTTTTCATGTTTTTTCTCAATCTTATGGTATTTCTACGAAAAGCATGGTTGATTTTTGAGCGATCGAATGTGTACTCCAAATCGCGTGAAAAAGGGCTACAAATTAATTTCCCAACTTGTCATAGAAGCAATTAGGAAATTAATCCTAGGCCATCCGTCGGACAGATTTATCCATAATTGACAAGTACAGGTAATGGAAACTAATGTCCAAGCCTTGTTATTGAATTTTGAATACGTTATCCCACTACATACTTGGAGGAATGGAAACAAGGTGGTAGACTACCTCGCCAAAGGGTTGTCGGAAAGGAGATCTTGACATTGACGCTTCACGGGATGAAATGAAACAGAAGGAGGGCTTCATATAGATCAACCAATTCGTCCATCAAGACAAGTCAACAGGAAACAATTCCTTCCCCGATGGTGGTGTTCACTAAGGGAATTATCCAGTGACGGGAAACACTGCTCTCCGACAGGAGCATGTTCTTATACACACATTTATTCCACATAAGAGATCTTAGCATGTGTTTCCTCCACTGGCTCTAACCTTTGGAATTCCTCGTTAAACACTCCAGCCTCCACCACTTCCTCTGCATGCTAACCACGTGGAAATCATATGTATTGGGTACAACACTTCGCAGTTTACAACATTGGGTTTAAATGTTACACCTATAAACTTCGTCATAACCAATTCTTCGAGATCAAGATACATGCTCATTCCTTTTGTCAAAGTGATCATGGTGACCTCCTCTCAGGATCGATTTTCTATCGCTAGATACTTCCTTGACAAGAGGATTTGGATAATTCACAGACTCATAATGTGTTATGGTTCGTTTTGCAGGAGTCTCGGGTATCTCTAGGACACATGATTGGTGTCGTCCACCGCCCACGAGCTCGTCTTTGTCATTTCTAACAACCTTGCCATGAAGATAACAGTTTATAAAGCCTTCTCGATGTCATTGGGGTGGAGGAGGTTGAGAGGTCCTCTTTCTATTGATAATGTCATTCTTTGGGTAATCGAACAGAGACTCGAATTGGGTGGCTATTTTCACAATTGTGCGCTCGCTCCATTTCAAGGAGTCCAGGGTCTCTGCGTGGTCAAGATACTCCATGTTTTTTGTTCTCTTTTTGCATAATATGGGGGCTAGCCCATCTCTTGAGTTGGTGGTCATTCTATCCCCGACTTCCTTGCAAAACGCAAAGGCAACTTGGGTTTCATTGAACTGCCCATTACTCGTATGTGGATTATGGTACGCGAGGAAATTCTCTATCTGGTTTTGAGAGCCTATTTAATTGTTTTTTCCTCCACAAACACCATTTTCTTCTCTCGAGTTAAGCTACGTTCTTTCAACCTAAGGAGTGCCCTCAGGTCTCTCTGCTAATCACTTTTCTTAATTCTTCCAGTCAGTTTTCAGAAGTAACCCTTAGCCTGCGTTTTGCGTTCCACTCTACAGGTCGTATTCAGATTCGATTCTCTTTGCCTCACCATACAGCTACTTCTAGTGTCACTACCCACATCCAAGTATTATACTCCCTCTCTTTCTACAAATCTTTCCCCGTGGTTTATTGTAGTGGTCATTGTCGTATTCAGATTCGATTCTCTTTGCCTCACCATACAGCTACTTCTAGTGTCACTACCCACATCCAAGTATTATACTCCCTCTCTTTCTACAAATCTTTCCCCGTGGTTTATTGTAGTGGTCATTGTTGAATGCAGGTTAAGTATGGCTCTAAGGATTCAACAACCGACACGGAGAAGCGGAGCAGTGGGGTCATCATCAAGTAGACATTGTCTTCTTTTCAGATGGGAGTCTGTGGCCAACTTTTTTTAATCTTTACCAT